>JAGFPH010003436.1:18672-28709 GCA_018207615.1 Philaenus spumarius | reverse complement strand
TTTGAAGAAATCGTTTGTTAACAACTTTGATCCCCCCAAACCCCCCTAAAATTTCGAATTTTTTCAAACCCTTTCTTATTGAGCACCTATGGCCCTAGCGGAAGCTACATACCAAATTTAATTCCAATCCGTTTGGTAGTTTTGAAGAAGTAATTTTTTAATAAATTTGATCTCCCCAAACCCCCCTAAAATTTCGAATTTTTTCAAACCCTTTCTTAGTGAGCACCTATGGCCCAAGAGGAAGCTACATACCAAATTTCATTCCAATCCGTTCGGTAGTTTTTGAGAAATCGTGATGAGTGAGTCAGTGGGTTTTGGCTTTTATACATATAGATAAACGGTACCAGAAACTGGAACATACTTTCTCACGAACATATTTAAATTATTAAACAGATTCACTGAGATTTCATAATTGTATTAGAGTGGGAGAGGGGATACATTAAAGTAGAGAGTGAGTAATAAATATTATTCTTATTAGATGAATGGGAATTTTTAGAAAGATGTGGTATTTTGGATATGGTTGGGTACATTAAGTGCTACAAATATGACAAATTTGATGAAAATTGTTACAGCCGGTTTTGTATAAAAAAATAACAGATTTTTTGGTTTTTTTGGCCAAAAAGAGGGTTGATTTCAGTTATTATTTTTTTATAAATAAAACGGCTAAAACGATTTTGATGAAATTTGGCTTATTTGTAGTCCTTAATGTACCCTACCATATGCAAAAAAACCACATCTTTCTAAAAATTCTCATTCAGCTAATAATAATAATATGTATTAGTTACTGTCCTACTTTAATGTATCCCCTCTCCTACTCTTTGCCGGACCAAGTTCGAATGAAGACCTTAAATTGTAGAAAAGACGATTTCAAATAATGATAACTTTTTGGTTTAAAAGCACAATAAACATAAAATACAATGATTTTACCAACGAAATGTTCAAGTTTCTGTATATATAAGATTTGTTACAAAGGGCATATTCGCTTTTCTCTAACTTTAGTGAGAGAGTTACAGACATAATATCTCTTACATTACATTACATAATAAACATCTATTCTATTTGATGGTACTAAATTTAACATGTGTTAAATAACTCGTGTGAAGCATGCAATGCACTGAGTATTGAAAATACTCCCAATATGGGGGTTGGAGTATGAAGCACGCAATGCACTGTGTATTGAAAATACTCCCAATATGGGGTTGGCGTGGGAAGCACGAAATGCATTGTGTATTGAAAATATTCCGAATACGAGAATTGGGGTGCGAAGCACGTAACACATTGTGTATTGAAAATACTCCTAATATGGAGGTTGGCATGAGAAGCACGCAATGCAGTGTGTATTGAAAATACTACCAATATGGGGGTTGGCGTGCAAAGCAAGCAATGCATTGTGTATTGAAAATACTCCCAACATAAGGGTTTTCGTGCAAAGCACGCAATGCACCGTGTATTGAAAATGCTCCCAATACAGGGGTTGGCGTGCGAAGCAAGCAATGCATTGTGTATTGAAAATACTCCCAACATGGAGGTTTTCGTGCAAAGCACGCAATGCACTGTGTGTTGAAAATTCTCTTATAAAGGGGGTTGGCGTGGGAAGCACGCAATGCATTGTGTATTGAAAATGCTCCCAATACAGGGGTTGGGGTGCGAAGCAAGCAATGCAGTGTGTATTGAAAATTCTTTTAAAGAGGGGGTTGGCGTACGAAGCACGCAATGAATTGTGTATTGAAAATACTCCGAATAAAGGAATTGGCGTGCGAAGCACGTAACGCATTGTGTATTGAAAATACTCCCAATATGGGGGTGGCGTGTGAAGCATGCAATGCACTGTTTATTGAAAATACTCCCAATAAGGGGATGGCGTGTGAAGCATGCAATGCAGTGTGTATTGAAAATACTCCCAATACGGGGGTTGGCGTGTGAAGCACGCAATGCACTGTGTATTGAAAATTCTCTTAAAAAGGGGGTTGGCGTGCGAAGCACGCAATGCACTGTGTATTGAAAATACTCCCAATATGGGGGTTGGCGTGAGAAGCACGAAATGCACTGTATATTGAAAATGCTCCCAATACAGGGGTTGGCATGCGAAGCAACCAATGCATTGTGTATTAAAAATACTCCCAACATAAGGGTTGGCGTGTGAAGCACGCAATGCATTGTGTATTGAAAATACTTCCAATATGGGGTTGGCGTGTGAAGCACGCAATGCAGTGTTTATTGAAAATACTCCCAATACGGGGGTTGGCGTGTGAAGCAGGCAATGCATTGTATATTGAAAATTCTACCAATATGGGGATTGGCGAGCGAAGCACGCAATGCACTGTGTTTTGAAAATACTCCCAAAATGGGGGTTGGCGTGAGAAGCACGCAATGCAGTGTGTATTGAAATTACTCCCAATATGGAGGTTGGCGTGTAAAGCACGCAATGCACTGTGTATTGAAAATACGCCCAATACGGGGGTTGGCGTGCGAAGCACGTAACGCATTGTGTATTAAAAATACTCCCAATACGGGGGTTGGCGTGCGAAGAACGCAATGCACTCTGTATTGAAAATACTCCCAACACGGGGGTTGGCGTGCAATGCACTGTGCGTCGGCCGCTTCTCATAGTGTTCAGTGTCAAGCTCACATGTGCGTCCTTAGCAGTGGACGTGTTAAAGTGTATGAAATATACAAAACCTTCAAGAACAACGGAAACCAAGTTATGAACGACCATCTTAGTTTCTCCTCAAACACGCTGTACGACACAGCCGTCAATTTACGAGATAACGGGTTGTCTAGTATACGTCATCACGTGATTGCATAACCACGAGACGACATTTGTCCCTGGACCACCGTACGGGATGCAGCCCACGCTTAAAATTAATATGTTCCTGATGTTTGTGTGTTTTATTTATATGTTTGACGAGCTCACAAGAGCGACAACAGTTCTGACGATGGAGTAAATCTCCGAAACGCGTCGTAAAAGAAAAAAAAAGGAGGTCACGTGACACATAAGTAAGTAAACTTCTATTGTACAACGTTGTATTTGATACCGCAACGAAATATGACTCATTAATTTCTAAATCATAAAAGTATAGGTACACGTCTCACGATGGTTTATGTTCCCATTGAAGTATATTGTAGGAAATTACCGCATTTCGGGGAACGAATTTGTGCTGAGCGTTTGAGGAAATGAACAAAGTTTTCGGTGGAAATGTTTCCCGGATAAACTAACTCGAGATTGGTGGCCTTTATGGATTTCTATAACCCTAATGGCTATTTCCTCACATACAGAATCTTTTTACCCACCTGATGGAGCTTAGCTGATAAGACAGCGTTACAATAATATACACTTTTAGTCCAGTCAATGAATACATGGAATATGCGATAATTTTTGATTTCAAGACTTTATTAGGAACAGTTAGGAGGTAAACATACTAAAAGTTTCCGCTTCTAGGAGGTGAGCTAAGGGCCGGAGGGGGTTGGAAAGGTCCCATTTTTTGGATTTTTATTTATATCTTGGAAACGGTGCACTTTAGAAAAAAACGTTTCCAATAAACTTGAACTCGTTTATTTGCAACCAATTGGGCTAATTTAGAATCAGGGTTTTTACAATTCTTCACAACTACCAGTTTTTACTTTCTCCACCCTATACGTAGTATATGGAGAAAGTATTGTTTTCGTAAAAATGTTCGAATTTGAATTTTCAGTTGAATTATCTGTTTTGGTGCTCCCAGAACCCCCAAAAATGGTTTAGTGCAATTATCTGTGTTGGTGCTCCCTAAACCCAAAAATATTTTCAGTGGAATTTTTTGTTTTGGTGCTCCCTGAACCCAAAAAAGTGTTTTTAGAGTGGTGTCTGTCTGTCAGTCTGTCAGTATGTATACACGACCAGAGAGGACACTATTGGTCCGATTTTCATGAAATTTGGTATGTAGGTACTAAACCCTAATATCTCCAGGCGTTTTTTTCATTTTTTGGAATTTTTTAATTTTTAAGGGTAATTTACCCCTAAAAACCCATAAAAAAACGACAAAAATGCAAATTTCTCAAAAATGGCTCTAACGATTTTGATCAAATTTTCAGTATTTATAGTGCTTAAGATGCCAAACAAAATGACACCACCCGCTTTTATCAAAACTTCGGCGTCTTATAATTATGGGGAAATGTTTAAAAATAAACAAGTTTGTGTTGTCAATCTAGCATCGCGGCGGCGGCCGCACGGGGTAGCACCATGGTAGCGATCACGGCCAGTAATTCAAAGGTCGCGCGATCGAATCCCGCCTAGGACAATCATTTTTTACACGATTGACGTAGGTAGAATATTATTTTTTTGTTTTGTTCTAAAAAGTAATAAATAAAATGATTGAAACAATATTATTTTGACTACAGTAAGTTGGGAGAAAGTTTGTGTCAGTTAACTGATACCGTTTATTTTAGATTAGGTAAAAGCAAACAAAAGGTTTACGGTATTATCTATTAAGGTTTACAAACTATAAATCTAAATTTGTGTAGTATATTCTTAAGCGGCATAAAAACCATGTTGCAATTCGATTACTTAAGTCAATGTAATGAAATGGAATAGCTACCCTTTAAATTAAATCAAGCAATAGCGAAGCATTACTGGGTCCACTAGTTGTGGTACATTTAACAAAAGTTACCCTGGTTACGGTACCAAACCCTTTGCAGATGAAATTCTAGACAAACATAGCCTGGATATTTTTCTAAATAATCAATTTTGTTTAACAGTATGGAAAGGTGTATATCAGTTTTATTATGTACGTTGACCCATTTCGTTTTAACTGTTTGAAAATTGCATCCGTTAAAGTAGAATATTGTTTTTCCTTCACAGAGCACTTGGTCGTTAATTGGACAGATATTGCACTATTAATAAATTACCGACACAGCTGTTGGAACCCACCCGGTAACTGTACGTAATAAACATTTCTAATGGTGCAGCAGTATCAGGTAACAGTATCCACACACTCAATAAATCTATTTTTTGCAAACAGCTGTTACACCAAAGCTAACCTGTGAGGGGAGTTTATTAGCGAATTTCCACAGGAAAGATTAGTTATTGCAGTGACTCTTATCGTGAGACCTAAGGTCGGTAAAATGGTCAGTAAATGAAAACTTGTAACAGCTGTTTTAACGGTTAGTTACAATCGAACGTATCGGTTGTTTTTATCGATTGTTTGTCGTTCGATTAATAGTTAGAAACGAAAAACAGCTGATGTCCTCGACTCCAGCTGACGTTTTTTTAGCGAATTTCCGCAGGAAAGATTAGCTGTTGCAGTGTCCCATATGGTAAAGACCTAAGATCGGTAGTAGTAAACGAGCACCGATCATGGTCCCCATAACACGTTTTGTGGTGTCATTAAAAATTATAAATATATATATGTATATACTAGGTGTTCGGAAAGTCTGTAAACGGTTTAATATTACTATATAAGGAAAATTTAAAGGTAAATGTGATTGAAGAACCTACTCTATGTAAAAATCGCATATATTATTTCTCAAGACTATTTTTTTGTCGGTACGCCATAACTTCCTTAATACATCATCAAATTACATGAATGAGGCATCATTTTAAAGCTTTCCTTAACCACTACACGGGAAAAATATACAAACAGCTTAAAATTCATGTTTTAATAACAAAAATTGATTTAAAAAACTTTTATATTATACTCTGTATGTTCCTAATGAAAGGCGCCATCTACTAACCATCTGTTTAACTAGCATGACAGCTGTTAGTTAGATTGTTTACACTGTAAGATTGTATAGGGAAACTGTTATTTATTAACCAATGTAAATAAATAAACTTAATTAACAGGATTAAATCAACGTGTTAAATCATGTAAATGTAGGCCTACTCCGAACTTGCGAAATATTTGCACGGGTCAGCTAGTATTATTTTACTAAGATTTAAAAAAATATCCGCCATATTGGATCAGCCATTTTGAATGTAACATGTTTTTTTTAAATAGGAAGGTGGTCATCATTTTGATGTAGATTTTCAAGAGAAAACCAATGGTGAAATTTCCACATCCATATTTTTAACACATTAAAAATTGCGGCCAAAAAACAATGTAATCGTGTTTTCTGATTTTGCCCCCTTTTGCTGTACTATTATTTGTTTTTTTTAAAAATACTAAATTTTAGGTGTGTTTGTAAGGGGGGGGGGGGGGGGTAAAAGTTACTAAAAATTCCACCGAACGGATTGGAATGAAATTTGGTATGTAGCTTCCTCTAGGGTCCTAGATGCTCGCTAAGAAAGGTTTTCAAACAAAATTTGTAATTTTAGAAGGATTTGGGATGGTCAAAGTTACTAAAAAAAAACTACGAATGGATTGGAATTAAATTTGGTATGTAGCTCTAGTTTCCTAGGTGCTCGCTAAGAAAGGTTTTCAAAAAAATTTGTAATTTTAGGAGAATTTGGAATGGTCAAAGTTACTAAAAAAAAAACTACGAATGGATTGGAATTAAATTTGGTATGTAGCTTCCTCTAGGGCCCTAGGTGCCCGCTAAGGAAGGTTTTCAAAAAAAATTGTAATATTAGGGGGATTTGTGGGGGTCAAAGTTACTAAAAATCTCCATAAGAAATACATAGTGTATAATATAATTATTGATATATTTTTTTGTTAATATACATTTAACTTTGGTTTGTATACCCGTGCGGATTGGGCAGTTAGTATTATATGTTACTCACGGACGTACACTAGCTTGTATAGAAGTTGATTTATGTTGCAAGTTAAAACTAATTTTGAAACGCCCGGTATAATTTAACAATGCACATTTGTTTTTATAAATCCCGGTTAGAAACATCTATCTACCAAGTTTGATTAAATACACCATGCGATTAACCGGTCTAATTGATCCCCCTCCCCTCACTATTGCATTACTCAAAGTTAAGCTCAGATTTAAAAAAATATGAATTGAACGTCATAAATAACCTGCCTGACATAATAACGCATGTAATTAAACATATTGTTGTATACAAAAACAAATAAACGGTACCAGGAACTGGCACATACTTTCTCACAAACATATTTAAATTATTAAACAGATTCACTGTGACTTGTAGGGTGGGGTAGGAGAGGTGATTTTTTTATTAAACTTGGACATTAACTAATAAATATTATTATTATTATCTATAGAGAAAACTATTCGATCGATTTCGAACAAATGTGCACCAAACACGTCAATTAGGCCTTTATAGATGCTCTAAAAAAGATTTTGAAAAATTTTGAAAAACAACCCCCTTTATGGCCAAAAAAACCCAAAAATCAGTTATTATTATTAGCTAAACGAGAATTTTTAGAAAGATGCGGTTTTTTGCATATGGTAGGGTACATTAAAGGCTACAAATAAGCCAAATTTTATCAAAATCGTTAGAGCCGTTTTTTTATAAAATAATAATAACTGATTTTTTGGGAGTTTGTTTGGCCAAAAAGGGGGTTGTTTTTCAACATTTTTCAAAACCCTTTTTCGTGCATCTATACAGGTCTACTTGACATGTCTGGTGCAAATTTGGTTGAAATCGATCGAGTAGTTTTCTCTCTAGCTTTGTATACATACAGACGTACATACAGACATATAGACATACATACATAAATACGGACATACAGACAGAAATTTTGTACAAACCTCGTTTTTGGTCTCAGGGGGTCCCAAAACGGATATTTCCACAAAAATCTCAACATCGATTTTTTTGCGATCACTATACTTTCTCTATACTATAGTATAGTGAGAAAGTAAAAAAACCCTTGTTAGCCAATTTCAATAGGAAAGGACCGATCATGGTCTCAAGAACAGGTTTTGTTGGTGTCATTAAAAATTATAATTATATGTACATAATATGTACATGTGTTCACAATCTAACGGCAGCATTTTATGCCCAATTTGGACCAAATGTGGTACACACGTTGTTTTTCTAAGCCGATATTACGTGTTCGTTAGCCAAAACATCCAACAACCGGAAACCCGTTTTTTGACCAACAGTACACATTTTTGAGACATAAACCATCATTTTTCAAAAGATCTTCCCTTAGTATTGTAAATTAACAAGGTAGGAATTTAAAAAAAAAATATATTTTGAACCGTTTTTCCTACCTTTTTCGGTGACAAATGGTCCGATCGAGGTCTATAAAAAACACTTTGTAGGTTTTTAACTCTATACAAATACATATCTTATTGGAGGTATCTTGATCAGTTTATAATTTTTTTTTATAATATAAACGAAAACCCCCAAAAGTCCTAATTTATTTCTAAAAGTAAAAATAAAAATACAGAACACAATTCTCACGAAAATACGTTTATTGGTCAAACGCGTTTCAATGATAAAGCCGTCATCTTCAACTAAATTTTGAGCTACAACTAAATTATAACTGTACTAGGGGAGACCCCTGCGTGCTTCGCACGCCAACCCCCAATGGAACCTTTTAAAAACATATGTTATGTTTTATTTATAATAAAGTGTATTTTTAATAATAACCTCAAAACTAAGATGGTAAATAATGTTAAATGTTGAAATTAAATTATTTCTTATATTTTATAACAGCAGTTATAAAAATGGTTAAAAGAACCAGCAAGGCTCAGATCTACACTTTAAAACCCTAACCTAAAAGCTGGAAATACAAAAATAATTGCTTCAAATTTTGAAATCAGCTGTTAATGGAAATATTGGAGCTAACAGCTATATTATCTGTTCAATTGGTTGCTATGGTAATAAATGTAAATACATGTGTTGATTTATCATTCTGGGCCTAACCTAAGAATTTTTTCCGACTAAATTTACAAATATTGGAATAAAAAAAGGTTTTTATCGAAATTAATTATAGCCTATGTTACTCATGGATAGTGTAGCTTTTCATTAGTAAAACTGTTTTTTAAATCGGTTTAGTAGTGCCAGAGATTACCCACTACATACAAACAAACAAACAAACACACAAACAAACAAACTTTACCTCTTTATAATATGAGTATAGATTAAATTATTACTAACTCACTCTAACCTCTAACGATTGCCATATCGAATACTTCTGATTATCGATTGCTAGATAAACATTTCTAACTTTTTGAATAAAAGACTATAAGCTTAATAAAACATTACAATATATAAAATGCAAAACTTATAGAAAATACATAAACACTAACTTGTTTGCTACTTTTACTTTCTCACTATACTATAGTATAGAGAAAGTATATTGATCGCAAAAAAAATCGATGTTGAGATTTTTGTGGAAATATCCGTTTTGGGACCCCCTGAGATCAAAAAAGTTGTTTTTACAAATTGTCTGTCTGTCTTACTGTATATCTGTAGGCCTGTACTTATACAAAGCTAGAGAGAAAACTATTCGATCGATTTCGAACAAATTTGCACCAAACATGTCAATTAGGTCTGTATAGATGCACGAAAAAGGATTTTGAAAACATCCATTATTTGCCAAAAAACCCCAAAAAATCAGTTATATTTTTTTAATAAAAAAAACGGCTCTAACGATTTTGATAAAATTTTGCTTATATGTAGCCCTTAATGTACCCTACCATATGCAAAAAACCATATCTTTCTAAAAATTCTCGTTTAGCTAGTAATAATAATAATAAAAACTCATTTTTGGGGTTTTTTGGCCATAAAGGGGGTTGTTTTTCAAAATTTTTCTAAAAATCTTTTCGTGCATCTATACAGGCATAATTGAAGAATGTATCAGTTGTTTTTATCGATTGTTTACTATCGTTAAATAGTTTGGTCAATTAATAGTTATTGGAGCAAAAAGTAACAGTTGATGTCCTCGACTCGAGCTGACGTTTTTTGTTCCAAGGATCAAAACTAGCTACTTTTTCCGAACTCAAATAAAATAAAAAGTGCAACAATTTACTAAAATCGATTGTAACAGCTGTTTTATCACTTATTTACATTCGAATGTATCAGTTGTTTTTGTCGATTGTTTGCTATCGTTAAATAGTTTGTTCAATTAGTTAAAGAAACGAAAAGTAACAGCTGATATTCTCGACTCCAGCTGACGTTTTTTGGTCCCAGGACCAAAAAGAGCTAC
>JAGFPH010003435.1:127884-151847 GCA_018207615.1 Philaenus spumarius | reverse complement strand
TGGCGGAAAATAAAAAAAGGGAAAAAAAAAATAGGGGTGGGGGTGGGGGTGGGGGTGGGGGCCAGGTGGGGGCGGGGCCAGGTGGGGGCGGGGGTGTCACGTGACCTGTGACGTCACTTCCGGCGCCCAAGTGCCCCCGTCTCTACTTATAGTCATTAGCAATATGATTTATTGCTTCAGAATATCTAGAAATAAATAAATGTTGTTTTTCTTAATTTAAATTTGTAACTTTTTTATTTTTGTAATTTCATAAATACTTTTTCTTTGTATTCACATTTTTTTTTAAATGCATCAACATTTAACAAAATTATTTTTGCATTCACTAATAACATATTTACAAGCCAAAAGAGTATTATTGTAGTGCATTCTAAAATTGTATTTTTGTTTGATAAATTCCAAAGGGCGGAGAAACGCATCATGGCTGATGGAATTCGATTTATTGTCAATCCAAATATCACTAAAATATTTGCTTTCATGTTCATCATCTGACTTTTCATTTTGCAAAATTTCTCTTATTCCACTAGGATTACATAAATTAAGATTTATCCACGTATCGAGAAGAAAAATCCCGCACACGACTGTCGTGAATCGACCATGTTTACTAACACACTTTGACAGAAGCTTGTGATCATACATAATTGTATTCTCTCTATTTTCTGATGTTAGCAGCCTCCTAACAAATAGTTCATTTTAAAGCCAATAGATTGCAGCACATTTAGGTAAAAGATTTATCTCAGTCGCGTTAAAGCGATGCTAGTACTCAAAAGTTAAAGTTCTTAAACGTGTCTACGCGTTCGTAGTCTGTGCGTACAGTTTACTGTAGTCGTGTAAACGCGACGCCAGTTCCGAAAAAGGTTAAGTGTGTACAAGTGTAATAGATTTTAACAGCGTAGTATGTATACATCAAATTATAGGCTATTGAAAGCATGTGTGTAAAATATTTTCTTGAAGAAGGTGTCATTGTAATAGGAAACATTTTGCATTGAATAATAATGTGGTACAGAAAGAAGTAGAACAGGTTTTTATAACCGTTTAAAGAAATGTAACATAAACTGAAATTTTCCTAGTGGAGCTTTGATTTATATGGCCTATAGTCATCAATATTATGCATTTTAAGATAATAAATGTACATGTTATTTAAATAACCAATGATATTACTGTTTATTAGATGAAGAGTCCCAAGAAGTGGTGCAAACTACACAACTACGTGAGGTGGGAAGCGGAGGTATAGACTGTTTTAATGAAGTTATACCTATTTTGCAATTTATATGTAGTAAAATGGACGAAGCACAAAGGTAAGAATAGCCAACAAATAAATTATCTAATTTATTGTTTGTTTTTTAATTTTAATTTTCATACTTTAATATGGTAGAATAATGTATTATTATTATTATTAGAGGGTTGTGTGACTAGTTACCAGGATACACTGCACCTAAGGGTCCTCTGTGCCCAATGTCCAAGTAGCAGTTCACATCAAACCCACCCTCTTTGTGAAACGAAGGAGTCCTTGCAGGCCTTCCTCTGGTATGTAGCTGGTGTCAGGGTATTCTTGTCGCAGATATTTCTGCCTCAGTGATTCAAGGGCATCACATTCGCATAAAACATGGAAAGAAGTTTTCTCCTTCTCTCCACACCTTCGACATAATGGTTTATTCTCTAACCTCACCAGGTGAAGGTGCCTCTTCAGAGAATTGTATCTCGTCAGTCAACCTCACTTCCAGCCTGCCAAGACCCAGAAGTGTTCTGCTTAGATGCCCATCCAGGCCATCAATGAAGTCGTGTGCCTGTCTCTGACCTCTTACCATCCCTCTCCATCTGTGTTTTGATTGAACGTTTTTTCTTACACTTTTTTTTTCCCATAGCCTCTTGATATATTCCTATCATTGTTCTGGGCCCATCGGTGGAGGAGTCCAGCTTCTCTTCTTGCAAGTTTATCTGCTATTTCATTCCCTACTACTCATTCATGTCCAGGGACCCAAGCAAGTATTACTTGCTTACTGCTCGACAGCCGATTCAGCAGTAACTGGCATTTCCAGAGCAATATTGACGTTGTTCTTGAAGCCACAATGGCCGTTATAGCCGCCTAACTATCAGAGTATATCGTAACATCTGTGCTCATGTTTCCTGAGTCCATTGTTTGTTTTGTGCATGCAAGTATGGCGTAGACCTCCGTTTGAAAGACCGTTGGTTAAGGAATAAGTTAAGTCAAACATCAAATAATTTTTTTTTTTGTTCCCAAAAGAGTTTTTATAAGCTTTTATATGGGATGTTGGTATTCTAAAGACTAAGGAAATTTCAAAAGGATAATGTATTTATCTGTGTAAATTACAAATACAATTGCAGTCCTAGTCATTTTACACAATGAATAAATTTTATGAATAATATTTTGTGAAACTGTCTTTACACAAAGAAATTTCACATTCAGTGCAAAGAGTTTTTGTTCTTTTTTCCTTGCCATCTTAAGCACACTGCCACATCAGTACTCACTTGTATCCATTGAATAGGTGTTTTCTTTTCTTTTTTCTTACTTTTTAAAGAGGATGGAGTTTAATCATTTCTATTCTCAGTTTTTTCAGACTGAGAATCATTTTTGCAAACATCCCATACACTTCCTCAATATCAATGGTCGGTACATCAGAGCCTTCATTATCACTTTTCATTGGTTCACTTTCACCGTCCGATTTATCAGTCGGTTAAAATTCCGGATGGTTATCACTGTCATAAAATACATCACTATATTCTGATAGAGATTCATTTAGGAAACGATTAATTTCAACTACTTTCCACTATTCAGTTCAACCATAGATCATGAATAATAAATAGATCTTGCATCCATACGGGGACTGTGTGCCGGAAAAAAGGTTGTCGCGAAAATAGTACATGATCGCACCGCGAGGTAGCGCTAGGGAGAAAGCATTGGTGTTTCAAACAGCTTCCTTCGTTTCCTCAATAGATAGCGCCAAAAACGTCGAATTTCCAGTGGAACAAAATATTGCATTGGATCGGAGTTCTATTAGGTTATCCAAATACAATGGTACAACTAGGAACTATGCGTCCCACTGTGTAATACCATTGGGTGTAAATCTATTATACTTTTTCTATGTATTGTATCTTGTAAGAAATAAATGTACACATTTTCAGCTCATTAACTTTAACGGAAATATAATAATTAATTTTTATTGTTTTAAGGGTTGATTTTCTCCCTTTAGCAGCACGCAACAAAATCCAAATCTAGTGTACTTTTTCTATGTATCTTGTAAGAAATAAATGAACAAAATTTCAGCTCTAGCTTTAAGGAAAGTATAAAAATTAATATTTATTAATTCTAGCCTTTGTTACTCAGGGATAGTGTAGCTTTTTATTAGTAAAACTTTTTTTCAATCGGTTCAGTAGTTCCAGAGATTACCCCCCCCCCCCCTACATACAAACAAACAAACAATTTTGACCTCTTTATAATATTACTAGGAGGAACCCCTGCGTTCTTCGCACGCCAACCATGTTGGAACCTTCTATATACATAATCATGGTATGTTTTCTTTATAATAAAGGTGTAGGATTAATAATAACCCCAAAGCTAAGATGGTAAATAATGTTAAATGTTCAAATCAAATTATTTCGTCTATTTTATAACAGTAGTTATAATAAAGGTTAAAAGAACCAGTAAGGCTTGGGTCTACACTTTAATAAAAACGTAACCTAAAAGTTAGAAATACAAATACTGTAATTGCGTCAAAGTTTGAAATCAGCTGTTAATGGAAGTATTGGAGCAAACAGCTGTTTGAACTATTTTATTCAATTGGTTGCTATGGTAATAAATGTAAATACATGTGTTGGTTCATCAGTCTAGGCCTAAACTAACTTTTTTCCGACTAAATTTACAAATATTGAAATAAAAAATGTTTTTATCAAAATTAATTTATTATAGCCTATGTTTCTCAGGGATACTGAAGCTTTTTATTAGTAAAACTGTTTTTCAATCGGATCAGTAGTTCCAGAGATTATCCCCTACATACAAATAAACAAATTTGACCTCTTTATAATATTATATAGAATATAGATAACTAATCACAAATCCATCCTTCCATGTCACAAATCACTTATTATTCTGGGAATTTAACCTATCAGTTCTAGGGTTACCTTCTAATAATTACTGTATTTTGTCGTATATTAATATTTGTCACTGTTAATTATTATCCATTTTGATTTCAGTGGAGACCGCACTGGTCATAGCGTAGTGTTTCTCCTCGAATGTTTACACACACTTGTCTCCAGTTTACCACAAAGTATTCATGCAAACCGACATTTTACTGCTTTCCTCTGGCAGAAGTTATGTCCCGCTCTAATAGCGTTCTTGGGTTCTCCAAGAGTTGATAAAAAAATCGTATCTAGGGAAGGAAGACAAGCTGGCGGCGAAGGTGAAGTCGGTCGAGGATCCGGTGGTCTAGCTTCCGCACCCAGTTTCGATAGTTACCAAGCGAAAACAGTCTACAGGTATGTGTCGTAATCATGGCTATCGTAGGTAATAATTTTATGGTGGTAGAATAATGAATTGTTTTATATTAGTTAAATAGGAATAAGAGTAGTTTAACCCTCCAAGTGGCATGGTTAAAGCTAAAATTGAAAAGCCTGTTTTTAGCGTTTTGCAAGCATATTTTTAAAAATTCGCCAAAAATAGTAAATGAACTCCAATCCAAAAGTGTTCCATAGCTTTTTTGTAGAAGAAACTTCAAAGAATTTAAATATGCCACTAAAAATTAGTTTCTTTTGAAATTGTAAAAGTTATTAGCTTAGAAAGCAAAAAATGTTTAGTAACGGAAGGAAAAAACAATTTTATGCCTACATAAAAAATAGTAAAACATTTTTGTATTTTTTTCAAAATACACAAAAGTTTTATAATTTAGTTCTAAATAGAAATATGTGAAAATATATTTCATTTTCACAATTGTTTAGTTCAAAATAACACTTTGAATGTTTTTACTACATAACCTGCAAATCAGACTAAGTTCAAAGTGAATAGGCCTAAAAATTTTGTACTTCAAACAATGTTCTTTTTATACCAAAAATTCGAGAATGAAATGTAGAATCGAATAGAATTCTACCCAGTTTCAAATAACTTTACTTTTTGTAATGAAAAATTAAAATATCAAAGCGGCAATTTGACCTAAACCCTTATTTCTAGGCTAAAAACCTAAAGTTATTTCTTCACTTACCGTTTTATTAGAACTCTGTTATAAGCCTAATTTCACTCAAACACAATCTACACTTATTTATTTATAACTAAAACACAATATAACACTATTTTATAAACTATAAACACTTTCAATTCACTAAAATATCAAGACGAATAAAACTTACAGTGAACGCTTTGAAATCAGAGTGTAAAATTGTTTTTAGGCTGTAGACCGCTTCATTTACATTATGTCTGTGCCAACTAAATTTCACCTAAATTATTTGAACTGAACGTAGAATAAACGTTGGAATTTTATCTTTAAGACAGTATATTAAACATCTTATGAATAAATCGATTTCTGATAGTAAAAATCGATTTACAAAATGCTTCCTTATTGGCCCAATTTATTGCTTAGACCAATAAAAGCCTTTATTCTAAATTCTAGATGTAAATATACGTTTTACGAAAAAGTTTTAAATACAAAAATTAAAGTTTAGTTCATTTTCTTTCCAACGGTGTCGGTTTTATTACGATTGAATAATTCTAAGTGAATTAATTAATGAAAAATGCAAATGTATGCAAATTCTCGATAATTGTCGAAATAGCTGCATCTTGCGCCTGAGAGAACGTCACTTTGGGCAGTCTGCCACTGGGAGGGTTAACCAATCTCGTACAGTGAAACGGTGCTGGTAAATAAAGTTCTGTGGTTTAGCTTCTTCCATTGTTGTAGCACATCAAGATAAGAAACAACAGTTACAGTTGATTCAGCGAAAAAGAAATGCCCACAAACTTTTCACCGGGATATGGCACAAAAAACATGCAATTTAGTGGAGTCTTGTTGCAACTGAACCAGATCCGCACTTTACGGGTGTTCACATGCCCACTGAGGTGAAATGTCAATTTATCAATGAAAACGACATAATCTATACAATTCATATCGTTTGCAAAGTTGACATATAAATTGTAGTCTGTTGGCTTTAGAGCTTGTAGCTCCTGCGTACGATAAGGACATAGTTGTAAGCGTCTCCACACAGACATCACTGGAATTGTTAACTCTGACTAGCCTTCCTGACTGATTTCTTGGGGCTACGCGTAAAAGACTCTCTCACTTGTTCAACACATTCTTCAGTCTCTCTTGGTCATACTGTAGTTTTCAAACCGATGATACTGTCTACGGATGATATTATCACTTGTAGTATTACATTTGAATTTAATAAGAAACGCACGTTGCACTGTAACTACAGATTCTGTCCTTGCAAACTGTAAAACACAAAAAGCTTTCTGTTCCCTAGTCCTTCATCTTTGCTACTAGTGCTTTCTAACGGAAGACAGAGAGAAAACAGTGCATGCGTTTAGGTGCACCAACAAATGATTGTGTTGCTCTTTCATTTGATGTATTAAGGGTCTGTTCCAGTAAACGAGAAAGCAACCGGAAACGCCAGCGCTTCTCTCTATAACTAATTTCTTGCAGCTGAGCGCTTTGATATCGTCTCATTTCAAACCATTTTATAAATCCATCTTTTGTAATTGAGTGCTGAAAAAAAAAACTGAATATTCTTTATAAAATTGCGGATCCGGCTTGTTTTTCACTTTTAATTATACATTTTTTATTGTGTAAAGAAAAAGTTCAAACTTGGTACTTCAAAAATGTCAATAACATGACAAATAAAAAAATGTTTCAATATGAAATGCAAAACGGATGCGTAATGTGACTGTGCTTTAAATGAGACCTTGAAAACAATTTTATGATAGAAAGTAAACAAAATAAATGGTTTGAAATTTTACATTGGTCTTAGGGGATAAAAATCCAAGATGGGCCCCACTACAGCAGACCCTTAATTATAATTATAAGCTGAAAGGAATAGATACATACTACAAAGCCTTAAAACACCAATATTCATTCTGAAACATTCCAAACTTTATTCCTCACAATTTATAGCAATTTATTTATATATTCCTTACATGTATTTAAATTTGTCTTACAGTATCGGAAGCCAACTGGTAAGATTGGTTGGTTGTGTTGGATCATTGAGACCTGTGCTTGAATCCGTGTTCCACAGAATGCTACTGTATCCACCACCACAACACCGGCTGGAAGCCCTGAAAGCTTTAAGAGAGGTGATTTAGTTATATAATACTAGATTTAGTTGATGTTTCTACACAACAACAACCTATATTTAGTTCTGGTCTCTTGTTTCAAAAACAGTTTGATTCTATTACATCTGATTCTTAGAAATCTGCACTAACTTTCCATTTCTTGCCATACAAATCTATACAACTTATAACCTATTAAAAAAATATGTCACTACACAGAACATTTTCTTTTGTATATGTACGAGGGAAAGTCAATAAGTAAACTGAAATTGAAAAATCTGTGTATTTATTGTACTTGCATAATTAATAATAGCATTACTTTCCAACACAATCCCTTCCTACTTAGTCCATATTTTAAAGAGCATTTTAATTCGTTCCTAGAAGAAGGTTTTTGGTCTCGTGTTCAGAAAATTTGTCACCGCTTGAACGGCCTCTTCATCAGATTAATAATGATTCCCTCGTAACTGTTCTTTTAGTGGGCCAAAAAGATGAAAATCGCTTGAAGCCAGGCCTGGACTATATGCAGGGTGGTCCAACAGCTGAAAACCGAGATTTTGAAGGCACAGTACTGTGTTTTTGGCCGTTTGCAGTGGAGCGTTATCCTGAAGCAAAATCTTGCTTTTTGAAAGTTTGCCGCGTCTTTTTTTTTTGGGCTTCAATAAACGCAGTAGCTGTCACTATTTATTGTTTGACCTTTAGGTTTGAAGTCAACCAAAGTTGGACCTTCCATGTTCCAGAACATTATAACTTTCCTCCAAGACCATTCGGCATTCACTATTCTACCCGTCCGTTAAACATCATTCACTATTCTACCCGTGCACTAAACGTCACCCATACTATTCCGTTGGGTAAGGATCGGAAATGTTTTCAGGTTGTACAAGGCCAACAACAATTTTGTTTTTTGTCTGTTCAATCTAACACAAAAGTTTTTGTTATAAGTTTACTTATTGAGAAATCATCTCAAGCTATGAATTCTTTATTGAAATCAATTCATTTATTTATACATTTATTTGTAAGTTAATAGAATTGATTTAAACAAAAGATTTTTTAAATTTGCCTCTATTAATATGGAAGCTTGGATAACCGAGCTTCTACTGTATACAAATTACATCTATTTACATCTATATACATACATCTATATACATCTATATATATTTACATCTATATATTAAAATAATTTATGAAAACTTGTGGCAGTCAGTACGGCCATTCTATCCGGCCGATTTCCTTATTTTTTTTTTAAATTGCAGGTAATCATTCACAGATATGTCATCAAGCATTACAAATCATGTATCTTTCGCCTTACAAACGTTATAATCAAATGCAAATTTCTGCTGTGTATTCCTTATGGGGGTCTTTTTTTGGTTCTTTGTCCACTTTGCGTTCGTATACCATTCATCCGATTGCTTTTAAATTTTGCATAGTAACACAGGTTAACCCTGGGAAGGTTTTAGGCCATTTACCAAAGTCCTAGGACATTAGGGCTAAGCCCCAGTGGCCCTCAAAGTTTCAATGTTAATCTTATGGAAGAAAGATTTCTATTGATTTTATCAGGGGCACAAAAACAGCTGTTCGTATAAAAAACTTAGCAACACATCATGTTTGTTTACTTTCATTACCATAGCAACATTACTTTAGAAAATTTGAAGAGTATTACCTTTTTGAGGTTACATTGACAAACTAAAAACAAACACAAACAAAAATCAACGAAAAATGCTAACTATATTTTAATTCAATTCAAACATTGGTTGTTACAAACCTATTATATATAAAACAGCTAATTTGGATCAAAAACTA
This sequence comes from Philaenus spumarius, assembly GCA_018207615.1. Lineage (NCBI taxonomy): Eukaryota > Metazoa > Arthropoda > Insecta > Hemiptera > Aphrophoridae > Philaenus > Philaenus spumarius. The sequence continues at coordinate 142,786 of JAGFPH010003435.1, read as the reverse complement.
AACATAATTTTAGGGTGGGCCTACAATGAACCAAAACACCAATTAGGCTAATTATTAGAATCAGGTTTTATTATAATTCTTCACAACTACCAGTTTTTTTTAGATTAGGTAAAATTTTCCAACTGCGAGTGAAGCGAAGCAGCCATTTGAGGCCGATGGCCGAGGCCGGGTTGGGACGCGGAGCGTCCAGGGGCAGAGCCCCTAGTTATTATTTAACTCGTACTGTGTTTAGTGGTAAATTTGATGGAATATGATTATATTGGAATGACATCAATAATTTGACCTTTTCACAGTTGTTAAGGAGTCCTAGTCGTGTGGTGGACTTTGCCGGGCCATTGTTGGTAGAAGATGAGAAAGCATGTCAGCAGTCTGATTTAGCCCTTACAAGGCTGTAAGTACTGGTTTTAATATCTATTATAGAATGTTAAGTTGTACATCATTTATCATTAAGTGATTGGTGTCAGATGAACTGTTAAAATATATATCTATGAGATACATTATATTTGTAATATCTAACATAAACTTAGTAGTACAGTAGAGTACCGATATTTTGAGTTTAATGGGACCGAGAGTACCTCGGATTGTGAAAAACTCAAATTACACGGAATATGTAGAGGTTAAGATAAAACTACTATTTATAGTCCTCGTATCTCCGAAAAAATTTAAGTTTTATTAAATATACACTATTTTGTATTGAATACTGAGGTAAAATTGCGAGTCGTAGACGAGCAATTTAAAGTGAACGAGCATCTGAAAAGAACATTTTCCCACGAGTTTTCAACACTATTTTTCACGATACTACAGCAAAAAATTATTTGATACAGCAAAAAATATGATTATTAACATTTATTTTTCTTCTTACTGACTCAACAGGGTCTTCTTTCCCCGCTAATTTTTCCAAGCCCGTTTCCTTGGCAGTGGTTTCGCTAGATAGTAGTTAGGGACTACGGGAATCCCGTTAATCCATTCATGCGTGTCTGTTTTAAACAGATTTGCATTATTTCAATATTGTATTGTTGTAATCAGCTGATTTATCCTCACTAGTGCGGATTTGACGAACTTTAGCTAGCAATATACACAATAGAAAAGCAACTGATATTCCAGTAGTATCGTGAAAAGTAGTTTTATACACAGTATAAAATAGAAACTTACTTATTAAATAAATCATAAATAGTTTTTTGTTTAACTACACTGCAATGTTTACGAGCTGCGATGTCACGCCTGGGGGATACGGCAGTGCCGGGAAAAGTTTGTTTTGATGTTATTTTTATGTATACAGTAGAAGTTGGATAATTCAAAATGACCGTTAATTCGAAGTTTCGGTTCTGTCACTTTATATGATATCAGTGTAAAAAAATGATGGCTAATTCCAAGTCAACTTCTTTAATTCGAAGTTTTTTTTCAACACTAAAAATAAAATCTTGTGCTGTGAAAGGGATCGCTGGATAAAGAGGTCACTGTCTGGTAGAAAGGGGGCAGGACTTACGTGTTTGTACACGTATTGTAAATCTAGACGCAGTAGGCTACCGTTTTCCAAGAATTTTGCCTTCCAAGAATTCTCTAGGTACCGATACTGTAGTTTGTCATTGATGCTCTGCCCAATCTCTGTTGTTAAATCTCGACAAAACATTTTGTAAACAGAACAGAACAATCATATTGTTTATTAACACTTGTACTGCGCATAACTCTATCCCACTTATATGAACAACGTTATGGTTATTTCCCCCCCAATAACCACAGTTCTGGACTTTAGTTGTACAGCCAATGGATCAGGACATTATAAAAAATGTTAAGCATTTATACCGCGACTTATTGTACAAACGCTCTTGGCAGATTCTTTGAAAAACAAAAATTTAAAGATCGGTATCTTCAAGCAGCAAGAATGTGTCACAATGCATGGTCACATTCAATGCTATTTGTGGCTCGAATTACACGGAACCTCGGATCATCGAGACTCGAATTACCAGGACTCTACTGTAATAGTAAATCGAAAAAAGGTTAACTTATTAATAATTACTCCGTATGTACATTATATTTGTTTAAATGATATTTGGTAAAAAGGTATTTGATATTTCTCGGTGTAACTCAAGATTCTAATTTTGGTTCATTCTTGTCCTCGAGCTCGATAAATTGTATTTAATAAATTCTTGTTTCTCGCTTATTCCTAAACCTCAGCTCTCGTCTTTTTCTTGATCTCGATAATTTGTTTTAACAACATCCCATTCTCATTTTGAATTTAAAAAAAATCAATCTCGAACACCCCTAATTGTTTATGTAGATATTTTCTCGAGACTGGAGAATCTGAACGATTGATGAAGAAAAATCTTAAATCCGGAAGTAAGAATTCGCTGTATTCGGAAAAAGCTAAACCAAAACTTTCAGTTATAGTTAGTCAGTTAAGGATTGGAAACTAAGTTTAGTTATTCTAACTGAAGTGTTTAAATGTTGATGAAATGTTGTTACAGGGTGATGGACTCTATAGAAGAATGCAGTACTTGTAATGATCCTGCTTTGATGTACGCAAGTGTTTCCTGTATAAACGCAATGCTATCTACATTACAAGAGTTGGCTACGGGTAAAGGTGTGACACACACGTATATGGACAAAATAAACTGTCTGTTTCCAACTCTTAAGCACTGTGATTACAAAGGTGAGTTGATAATATTGGATTTATAATTCTCTGGTCAGAACACTCAAATCTTACTCAGATTTAATTCTTAAATATTCTACGCTATATTAGAAACAAAGTTTGTATACACAGTTGTTACGCAAGGAAGGGTAAGTTAGTTTTAGAAGGTCACTTAGTTTAAGTTAGTGAAACAATGGTATGGTGAATTGTGTAAGTGTAACCATTCACTACACAGTTTATCTGCAGTCCGCGGACTGCAGGCCAGTTAACTGAAGTTGAATCTTGCCACAGACACACAGTTCGCGGACAGGCTGTGATCTGCAGTTTAGACGGACTGTCGTTTAACTGTGTGTGGACAAATAACTTAAGTTCTGATCTGCAGTTTAGACGGACTGTCGTTTAACTGTGTATGGACAAGTAACTTAAGTTCTGATCTGCAGTTGAAATCTTTACGCTCATTGAAAGTTTTGTGTGAGATTTGTGTGTTATTTTATGTGAAATCGAGAAATATGTCACTTTTTATGGAATTTATACCGGCAACATCCTTCTTTACGGAAAGTAAAATAAAAGCACTTCGTAAATACATTTCTACAATGCAGTTGAATTTCTAAAATTCAAGTTTCATGGTCAGTAAGACCTCGATAATCCGGCAAGCTCGGGGATCCGGTGATGCCGGATTATCGAGGTATTCCTTTAAAATGGTTTAAACAGGGAAAAAACTATAAATAAACGCACATGTACTATATATACATATATATTATTATTATTGGGTTGTTAAAGAGTTGTTACAACACACAAGTATATATAGAGTGGACAAGTAAATTACACATTGAAACTACGTAGCAATAAGTGCGTAGACAGATTGCCGCTAACTGATGTGCCTCAGGTAAGGACGGTTCCATTCCCTTACTCCAGCCTGTCACAAATTCTTTGAACCCCTTTCACTTCCAAACCGTGCAAAGCGGTTTTAAACCGAACAACTATTTACAAGAAATTTAGTGTATCTTTTTCTAAAGACTTCAATTTATTCGAATAATCTTCATTAAGTGGAACACGTTCAACAAAATATTGTCAGCAACGAAAGTGGTAAACGGTCCCTCTAACCGGGAACGTTTTTAAAGGACGGCAAGAGCACATTGTTTTGAATCGGTTCGATTTTTAGAAGAAATGTTGATTGAAATGTTTGTTTTGGACAATTTATTGAGCAGTCGCTGCTTTTGACGGATGAGGAGCCAACAGAACATTTAGATCGGGCCTAAATCACTCAATAATTACAACAACTGCCATTTTTAATGAGTCCCAATTTTCATGATGATGGATGCCGAACTATCGGGTCTGCTGGACTATCGAGTGCCGGATTATCGAGGTCTTACTGTAGTACGATTCTGTTCAACTTCAACCAATTCACGATATCAAGGCCTTTAACAAAATGAGCGTGGAAATGATTATGCTTTATTTGATTTTATAAATTTTCGAAAAAATTATTTAAAATTAATTTTGAAAACATTACTTCTTTTAACAATATAAACAAATTATTTAAATTTAAAAAATATATAATAGTAGTATTATATTTTTTTAAATTATTTGCTGATATTAAAAATAAATTTAGAAACTTTAAAAATAAAATGATTAAGTAGCCAATCTTTTACCCAGTAGTGTTCTTTTTCTCTTTTGCCGGTTTTGCAACATTTTTCATATTTGGATACATAAATACACTTTATTTCACTTTTAACTGTGAACTGAACTGATGACAAAACTATTAATGTATGGTGAGTGTACAGTTGATTTGCAGTTATTCATCTATGAGTTCATTATCTGCAGACGAAGTCTGTCATTAGAACTGAATAGAGTGTGGCCTGTGAAAGTTAAAAATCTTCAGTTAGGCTCGCAGTCCGTTGCCTGCAGATAAACTGTTAGTGAATGGTTACTCTAAGATGCGGTTAGAACACAGTAGTACACATTCCAATATACCAAGTAGAGCAATAGACAAAAAAGCAAGTAAAACTGAGAATGGGGGAAAAGTTATAAATATGAGGGAAGAACAAGAAACGAAGTCTTTTGGCCGGTTGTGAAGTGGGGGGAAGTTCGTGACAGGAAAGAACCGAGCAACCCTGGGACCAAGGAAGATTATTAAAGGCAAGGGTAACCTTGTGAATGAGATAATAGTAGTAAAATCAATTCTTTGTGTTGTTAAAGTCAAATTGGGGGATATTCAATACTGATTGAGATATACTGGATGATTCAGAACTATACCTCTCCTGGACTTGACCACCTGCGTTGACCCATATTTTTGTTGACCCTGCCATCTCCCGAACCGAAATCATTTTTATCTAGTGCCCAATATAAACGGTTGACACAGAAAAATAGTTTCATAATAAAATAAAACTATGTACACATTTCATATTTATATAATGCAATACCATTTAAGTAAACAATAAGTAACGTACGTAAAAAGAGTTTTCATATATATATTAGTTATATGGGTAATAAATAAAATTTATGTTTACATAAACAATCAAAAAATGTAATTGTGTGCTTAAGACCACATAGGAGGATTGTATCCTTTTTAACACAACTTAGAAAATGAGGAAGCACAATGATCGGTTTTTAACATAACTTACAAACTGAGGAAGCACAATGTTTATTTTTTAACACAACTTACGAAATGAGGTAGCACAATATCCATTTCAGAGGTATTAATAATTAAACTATACATTGTATTAACATTAACAGATTAAGTCTATGATGTAGGACAATCTGTTACACTTATACGGTGATGGACTCTGCTGGTTCAAATCTCGGCAAAACCAAAACTTTTTCAAACAGATGGGATTGAGCGTTTCACATAAGGAGCATTTCACTTTAGGAGCGTTTCACAAAATGCATGGTGAAACACGTGACGGTAAAGTCCGATTCACCCCCAGCAACAAGAAAACAATATACTATGCTATACAAATTTTTTGAACGTGGTGCGCCTATAGAATTTTACACGTGATACAGAGAATTAAGCCCCAAATTGGAAATAAAATGATGAGCAGTTTACTAGCTGAATCTAGAAATTGATCCCAACACTTCAGAATGCTCTAACTTTTGCTTGGTTGAAGATAAAGTAGCAAATGTATATTATATATATTCTTGAAGGAAATTGAATGCTCTACAACTGCCTTTCTCATAAGTTTCCTGTAAAATGAAAGGCAAAAGAATTGGAATGGCAAATTTTATGAAAAACGTGCGGCGCTACAAATGTTTCTGAAAATTTTCCATTTTCACCGGCTTATATCTTGGAGACGGTAATTCATAGAACTAAATTTTAATACACCATTTTGTATGGAATATAATATGCTTTAATTTTAAAAAGTATAAAACTTTCTGTGTGTTTCACCGTTTTCGAGATATGTGCTATAAACTAAAAAATTTGCCCTTCGAGCCTATCCTCTGCGGCAGCTGAAATCGATGGGACTTTTTAGGCGTTATTCAGGGGATCTCTCCCTACACATTCAGGAACTACATAATTTATGCAGCAAAAAATCCTAATTCAACTGGACTATGGTGTCTTGTTACGGTGGCATTCCACAATGTCCGTTCTCCTCATCAGATGAAATTGAATTACATTAAAGACTAACATTTATTTGTGTTTGTAGGAGCTGTAACGTATGAGAGTATGGCACGATTACCCCGTATGTATCGGGAAAGTATGGAAAGAGACATACGAGATGAACTGAGTGATGCTGAGAGCAGTAGCAGCAGCAGTAGTGGAGTTCCCAGCAGCGCACATTCATCTGGAGTGACGGAAGGGCCTGAAGAAGATTTCCAAATTGATTCCGAAGTAAGTTTGCTTTCTGTAACAGGTACCTTATATAACAATAACCACTGGATCTATGTTGATAGTGGTCATGCTAAATAATGGCTTGCACACAAACATTAGCTGATGTCGTAGTTTATAATTAATGTGGGGGGGGGAGCCAGCTTGAGGCTAAATGTTCAAGCCTAAGTCAGTCTGTTAGTAACCTTGGTGTGGAGCTGGCACAAGGTTGCTCTTGCCTTCATTAGTTTAGTTATAAGTTGGGACTAGCAGAGGAATTTGATTATTTTGCTTTAATAAATGCTTTTGAAAAAATCGTTTTGTTACCTTATTGAAGAACCTTCTAACCCTCAAACCATCCTGACAACGTCCGGAAGCTCTCACGAGAGTGGAAGGACACATCCTATAAGGAGAACCGGGAACCGCAGGTGTAACCGACAGCGAGGAGCCCTTCACAGCTGTTATAACAGCCGCATCACACAATATATCACTGCAATACACATTTATTAAATAAGAAGAAAAAACAAAAAGCTTGTGTCTTTAAAAACCTTAATATATAGATGAATTAAGTGCTGTTTTAAAACTGATAATAAATAAAGTTGAATTTCTAAAATGTTATAATGTTTGGGGAAACCGAAAAAGGAAGGGGTGGGCAAACAGTATCTGCCCAAAGTGATAGCTAGCTATCTTAAATTGAGGCCTGAACATTATAATGGTTTTAAAAGATAAATATGTATTTATAGATTGATGAGTTGGAAGCTGAAGCAGAGAGGCGTAAAGAAGAAAGAGAGGCTCAAAGATTGGAGAAGTTGCCAAAGACATTACACGAGGAAAACATGCTATCGGTAATTCTTTTGCAGTATTTTAGTTAAGTGTTTATCGTAGATTTAGATTTAATATGTTATATCTAGTTGTTTTTGAAATATCAAATAACTTGTTCATATTTTTAGTTTGGTAGGTTGATGCATTTATTTATTGTTTTAATCTATGTTTCGTCTAGATGGGAGTAGAATGTGTTGACATGGAAAGGCAGAATGCTCGGCACTTTATGAGCGCTCTTGTATCTCTGTTACCTTCGCTGTTATCTCTTCGTACTTCTATACAAGTCGATGAAGCTTTGCAGGAGTTTGCCTCAAAATACTGTCAAGGTGAGTGAACGTTATCAATCATTTTGTTAACACCCGACGCAAACAGAGAGGGTGTTATAAGTTATACATGCATATCTGTCTGGGGCATCGTAGCTCCCAAACGGAAGAAACGATTTTGATTTAGTTTTTTTTTGTTTGAAAGGTGACGTGATTGAAGGAAAGTGTTCTTAGCTATTATTCAAGAAAATCTGTCTTCACATTAAACGTTTTACCGTGACCTGTTAGGGTGATTAGTCCTAATCCGTGTTTTTAAGGTTTTTTAAAAAGTGTTTTAATGTGTTTCGAATGTGATTTTTGTTTTGTGTGATGACTTATTATGTATTTGATGACCTAATGAAGGGATTTATTTCATTTTCTGTGTGATCTGAAGATGGGGCTTAGGTTACCCGAAACTACGGTAATCACCAAGTGATTTTATGATTGGATTCTAGACAAAAAATCAGGTATTGTACCTAGTAATTAATTGATAAAATTCTCCAATCCGTGGGCTAACATGTTGAAAAAAAAGCGCAGTCCATAATAATTTGAGGCAAGGTCAAGGTGCAAACACGCAAAGCGAGTGTTTCCGCTGCGAGCGCACCCAGCATCACTGGAGGCGGAGGTACAAACAAATTCTACTAATATATTTCGTAATCACAGGCAGCTATTCAGCGCCTTCTTGAGTAGACTAATTTCCCAAATAGTTAAAACCCTATAACATGTAAACTTAATTTTGGAAATTCGCTCAACTCACGTATTCTCAGTGGTTCAGGTGTGTGATCGAATTATTTACTTTCTAGTGGTAATTTGTTACAATATCAGTATCATAAATATTAACTACATATATGCTTTGCCCAGAAATGAAATATTATTATAACAAGTGTAGATGATAAATCAAAGAAACAAACGGTATACTTACTTGTCTTTTCTTAGTTCACAAAAGTGTTTGAGTTATCTTTATTTGAATAACAAACTGACATCAATCTAATGAAACTTCGCTGGCGAGGTAGCGTGGGTCATTTGAATAACGTGGGAACGGGATGCGCTAGACGGTCTCACCAGATATGTAGATTCCACTGCTGTCTAGACAAACAAAGAACAGGTTTTTTCTAGTTTACTTCCCACCGTTAGAAAGCTCAAACTATTCTCTACAAAATGGTGAAAAGAAATCTGTCAAAACATAAGGCAGTGCCTTCCCAACATCGGTTGACAAATGGGCTGTTTCATTGGTTGAAAACTGTCCAATCGCAAGGGTTTACAGAAATCTTGGTCATAAATCGTGTAAAATAGTGACATCTGATTGGAAGGCACTATTAGAAAGATAAAATCTTGACGAATCCAATGGTAGCTTTATAATCTCGATAGAAATACTTCTGTAGGTGGGCTTGAACGTCGAAGAAGTGGGAAATAACACTACAATTGTATGCAAATTCACGCGTTGAAACAGCTGTAACCCGATCTGCATATTTTGAAACAATGATTACGTATGTAAATATACGTTTTACGAAAAAGTTTTAAATACAAAAATTAAAGTTTAATTGAGTGCCTTTCCAACAGTGCCAGTTTTATTACGATTGGATAATTTTAAGTGTATTAAATAACGGAATATGCAAATTCTTGCATATTTTCGAAATGGCTGCATCTTGCGCCTGAGAGAACATTACTTTGTGTAGTCTGGCACTGTGAGGGTTAAGTTATGTCTATTTCATTTATAAAAATTGATGCATTAACTGAAGCAATAACTCAAATATTTACCATTTTTTTTTGTTTTCACTTTCTCCACCCTATACGTAGTATATGGAGAAAGTATTGTTTTCGTAAAAATGTTCGAATTTGAATTTTCAGTTGAATTATCTGTTTTGGTGCTCCCAGAACCCCAAAAAATTGTTTAGTGCAATTATCTGTGTTAGTGCTCCCTGAACCCAAAAATATTTTTAGTGGAATTTTTTGTTTTGGTGCTCCCTGAACCCAAAAAAGTGTTTTTAGAGTGGTGTCTGTCTGTCAGTCTCTCTATGTATACACGACCAGAGAGGACACTATTGGTCAGATTTTCATGAAATTTGGTATGTAGGTACTAAACCCTAATATCTCCAGGCGTTTTTTTCATTTTTTGGAATTTTAAATTTTTAAGGGTAATTTACCCCTAAAAACCCATAAAAAACGACAAAAATGTAAATTTCTCAAAAACGGCTCTAACGATTTTGATCAAATTTTCAGTATTTATAGTGCTTAAGATGCCAAATAAAATGACACCACCCGCTTTAATCAAAACTTCAGCGTTTTATAACTATGGGGAAATGTTTAAAAATAAACAAGTTTGTGTTGTCAATCTAGCATCGCGGCGGCGGCCGCACGGGGTAGCACCACGGTAGCGAGCACGGCCAGTAATTCAAAGGTCGCGCGATCGAATCCCGCCTGGGACAATAATTTTTTTATACGATTGACGTAGGTAGAATATTTTTTTTTTGTTTTGTTCTAAAAAGTAGTAAATAAAATGATTAAAAACAATATTATTTTGACTACAGTAAGTTGGGAGAAAGTTTGTGTCAGTTAACTGATACCGTTTATTTATTTATAATATGAATGGCATGATATAGTGAGATGAATAAAATGTGTAAATTTACTTATGAAATTGTAAATATTGTTATTTATAAACTTGTAACAATTTTGTATTGTGAATTTTGGCATCATTAAAATTAAAAAAAAAGTGTTTGAAGCAATTTAACAAAATTCAAATTGTTATACACAAATTGTGACAGCTAAAGATGTAACATAATCTTACTATAATAGTTTTTTTTTTAACTAACAGTACTGACTCAGTACTCGATATTTTCAGATATTCGAATACTGATTCAATACATTAAGGTTATTATTTTTCATTTCTTTATTTCAGGATTGTACATAGATAGCAAAGGAAACAACGTTGAGTCAAATACAACTATAATGAATGCTGATGGTATATACTTGGCCACATACTCTGCTCTGCTGCTAAACTTAAAACTGATTAGGCAAGGCTATTATCAAAATGATACCAAAAATATTCCTCTGAATGAAGTAAGTTCTGTAATTGTTTTATTAATTATGTTGTTATTAATGTTTTTATATTATTGAATATTAAAATTGTTTTTGTAATTGCTGCGACTGTAAGTTCTTATGATTCATATATATTAATTTGCTATGGAATCTCTTTATTGCCCACTACATTGTTATTTTACAACCAATTTGTACAAATGATGTGTTATTTTACAACCAATTTGTACAAATGACCTGTTATTTTAAATGTAACATTTACTTCAGATTTACTGAAAATTATAAAATCTAAAACATCACTGTATTGAAAAATAAATAACTTTTAAGGAATTGTGCAATGTTATTTAAATGGGAGAACCGCCCCGTAGTTTTGGAGACCCAGTTAACTTGGGCTCATGGAAAATGTATCAATTTAAAACTCAAACATTCCATTACTCCTCAGAAATATAAAATTTATCATTTCCTCCATTTAACTTTGATAAAAAATACAAAATATATAGTCCTAAAAATTCCCCTTGTCCTTGTTGCATGCCTTGAATAAAAGCCAATTTTATGTTTTTTATTTTAAATGTCAACCGAATACACGAAATGGACTGCATTTGCAATGGTTTACAACATGACCAGCAACAGAGCATATTTTAAGGGATTTTATAGGCGGCACTAAACCAACCGACTGTAGTAGAGTCCCGCTATTCCGAACTAATTGGGACTGAACACTGTTCGGTTTAGCGGGAATTCGGAATAAGCGGATTTAATTAATAATATCAACTTATTGACTTGTTAAAGCTTAAATTAAGTGTGGAGACATCTGCTAGTGTCAGTTCTATACAGCGTTGATCTGATCGGAGGAGGTGAACGCTTAAACTGGACTCTTATCGTATCACTCGTTGACGCCTTAGTATAGGTTTACACCATCCGTTTTTTTTCCTTCCATTGCGTTACGATTCCGTAAAAACGGTATAACATTAAGCGTTATAAAAATTTAAAAAAATTAATTAATTTATAAAACTTGTTAAAAATAAATTATTGAATTTAGGTTAAGCCTACACTAGTTATTTACCTGTTTTCTTTTATCGACTGAAATATTCTAATCTCATTTAGTTTATAACTTACTTTAAGTCGTGAGGTTCCTGAACAAGTACTTGCTGGAATATAGGATAATGAAATCAAACTATGATGGTTCACATAACAACTGATTTTAATTGGCCGCTTTAGCCTTGCATGTTTCTTTTTTTTTATATCAAGTTACAAAAAATTTACAACCTTATAGGTAATTTCGATAAAAAAATGTAGTCAAAGAAATAACATAAATCAATTTAAATAAAAAAATATATGGTACATACAGATATATAATACTTACGTAAAGGCAGACACATAAACTTATTAATATTTAAAAAAAAGAAAAACCCACTCGCACGCGCAACACTTTTGTAGTCTAGTTCATCGTGTCCGATTTACTGTCACATTATTTCAAAAACTTGTAAAGTTCGCCGATTGCAGCAAACACCATTGTCGAAGATTTTGACTTTTCAAAATTAACAACCAGTTCTTCAATACCTCACTCAAAACACCCTTTACGACTTTGTAGATTATAAATGTAACATACTTAAACTGTTTATTACTGCGCAACACGCAACACTTCAAATACCTATGTTATTATTATTAATGCATTGTATATTGAAAATACTCCCAATACGGTGTTTAGCGTGCGAAGCACCCAACGCACCGTATATTGGAAACATTCCCAATACGGGGGTTGGCGTGCGAAGCACGCAATGCATTGTGTATTGAAAATACTTCCAATATGGAGGTTGGCGTGCGAAGCACGCAATGCATTGTGTATTGAAAATACCCCCAATACGGAGGTTGGCGTGCGAACCACGCAATGCATTGTCTATTGAAAATACTCGAAAAATGGAGGTTGGGGTGTAATGCACTGTGCGTCGGCCGCTTCTCATAGTGTTCAGTGTCAAGCCCATATGTGCGTCCTTAGCAGTGTATGTGTTAAGCCCCATACCCCGGTCTAGCCCCCCCCCCAAAAAATACCGACCCCCCCCCCCCCCCGTCCCCCCAAGAAAATATCATATGGGCGCCCATGGTAGCAAGTCTTACTTCCATACATTCTAGTCCCAACAAATCTGGCAACACTGTTGGCCTATAATACAGAGCGATCGTGTGATAAAAATGGCTGAAGATTCGCTAAGTTAAATCCCATAAGCGACTTTTGCTTTGGTCATTTTTAATGTTGGATTTGTTCTTAGGTTGTTTATGATTGATTCACCGCGTTCAGTGAAGCGTCTAATTTCATTTTATATAAAGGAAAAGTGAAATTTAGTGTAGTTTTATTAAAACCTGTGGTCACTACGTCGTTCACTAGAACCCCGGGCCGGAGCGTGAGAGTGTGTAAGGGTCGTCTAATCCATCAGAGCACCTGCCAGACCAGCTGTATTGTAAGTCCGTGTACACTTGTAAACGATTGCACTGTAATTACGATACATTGGAGTCACAAACTAGGTATATTTATATTGATAAGTTTGAAACAAATTCCAATCTTGTCAGTACGGCCTCCAGAAAGACGAATCCCCGTGCTGCCTGTCGTTGTACCTCGCTATGACTCCTTCGTTGTGGTCTTCGTTCTGCTGCATCTGATTGTTATGCAGGATCTCGATCTCTATGGCTCTTGTACCGCCGGAACTGTTGGCGACGTTGTTACCGACGATGGTCGCCACATCGTCCGAGTAGTGTTCCATCTGTTTGTTCAGATCGTTGTGGTGCAGGTGCAGGTGTATCTGGTTCTGATTGACGGTGGAGAACGAAGGGTAGAGGACGACGGACGGCGCGGGCGGGTGGGGCGGAGGATAGTTCTGGCTGCTGGAAGCTACGGGTGATGCGGTGTTGTAGTAGTTGTAGTTGATAGCGTTCGGTCCCGTACAGGTACCGCCCCAGAAACCGCCTCCGCCTCCGGAAGTGTAACCCGTGTCGTAGGTGTTCGTCGCGGCGCTCTGTAGCGGCGTCATAGTCGAGCAGGATTCCATGGTCTCCGGACTCGAAGTCTTTATGCGATACATAGGGTAGTCGTTGTGCGTACTCACTGGGTGCTCGGGCAGCACTGAAACACAAAATTAATTTAGGTTAGACATGTATAACTAATTAATGCGTAAGTTTGGTTGTTTTTTTGAAACTCATACTTCTAATAATAGAAAAATTAAACCCCCGGCTGAACAGATTTTCTTCAATCATTGCCAAGAACACTTTCGATGAAGTCACATTTCAAAAAAAAAAACTAAATCAAAATCGATTCACACGTTTGTGAGCTATGATGCCAAAGACACACAGACACGCAGATACACAGAGACTCAGATACACAGACACACAGGCACACATATACACAGATATCCTACACAGAGACTCGGATATACAGGCACACAGAGCCAACACAGAGACTCAGATACATACCAACACAGACGCTTAGATACACAGATACACACATTAAACTTACAACACCCCTCTGTTTGCTTCGGGGGTTAAAAACATGACCAACCCGAACTCATTATTTAAAAAATGTATAAAACAACTAATATTCGTAAATAGATATTTCGTTTTTTTTTCCAATATCTCTGTTGTCATTTGAGCTACAGACAAAATAAAAACCCGTTGTGTCATTAACAAAGTAAATTTTTTGGTCTCCTGTCATTTTTGTTTAAAGTTAGTTGTATTTGATATTTGGCATTAAACATCTTAAACGGCCGCCATTTTTAAAATATTCCAAAAAGGTCGTTCTGGTTTTTCGTACAGTGTTAAACAGTTACGCGACAAATAGGTATGCAAAGTTTGAGCTCAATATCTTTTCTACTTCCAGAATACCAAAAATACTTTGTACAAAAAAAACAAATGGCGAACATCTCGAGGACGAAGCATTTCACTGAACATTTTTTCATCATGCTATGTAGGTGAACAAACTCATTTTCCGTTTTGCTCACCTTTTTACATACATCATGTGTACAAGGTGTCACAAAAAACCTTAGCGGGTTATAGATCGTAATGTATACATTGAAATAAATGAAAAATGTTCAGTAACCTTGTTTCGAATTCGGCTTAGTTTAGTCTCAACCCGCCATCGTGTATTTTTTATTTTTTTCAAAAACTGAATGTAACTCCAGGAATAGTTGAGATATTGAGTTCCAATTTTGTATGAGTATTTTGTATGTTTCGATTTACAAGCATGAAAAACACCAAAAAGTTACGTTTATAATTTTCAAAATGAAGGCCGTTGCACATTTTTTAAGTGGAATATCTTGAAAACCGATACACAAA
>JAGFPH010003435.1:110510-122884 GCA_018207615.1 Philaenus spumarius | reverse complement strand
ACAAGTTGGCGGCGTATAACAGTATGGTCCACAGACTTCTTAAATTCCCACTATCTAAAGAAAATTATATTAAAGAAGTTCGTACTATTAAACAGATTTCAACTTCCAATGGGTATTCAGCTGATTTAATTGACAGGTTAATTAAAAAACACAACACACCAAAAATTAGCCGAATCATGGATAATGAGAAACCTAAGTATGTGTCCATAGAATACGGTGGGATCTTAAACCACACCCTGCGTAAAGAGCTGAAGCAAAATGGCATTACTCTTTCTTATAAAACCAGCAATAGACTTGCTAAAGCCTTAAACACTAAACGAAAAACCACCAATAACAAATACGATTCAACTGGTGTTTATAGACTCAAGTGTTCCACTTGCAACGATTTTTATATTGGACAGACGGGACGTTCATGTAAGACAAGATTTCGCGAGCATGTCCCTAAACCCAGGGCCCTACTACAGAAATCGAGTTTCGCCCAACATATTATGGATAAAAACCACATGTTTAATAGCATTGACGAAAATATGGATATCTTGCACTTCTGCGATAAAAACCGAAAAATTGACACTCTTGAAGAATATGAAATATACAAAGCCCTAAAAAACACACCTGATAATGTCTTAAATGATAAATTAAAATTTAATTCAAACCCCATTTTTAATCTTTTAAATAAATATTCTGGGAACATAGACATTTTGACATAAGGTGAAAGGAGGGAGGGGGCCTGATAATGTGCCTTTCCAAACTCTCGGACTCGGACACGCAGTGTAGGACATGTCCTTTACGGATTCACTAGTGAATGACGATATGACTTTTAACTTTTTTAAACAAATTTTTTAAACGTTTTGTGATGTGTTTTGTGTTCGTATAGTGTTATGTGTATTTCAACGATGTTCAGCTGAACAGAACTTTTAAATAGTGTATGAAGATTTGAAAATGATCTGAAATAAAAGATCGAAACCGGTCGTCTAGAACAAAGAAAAGGAATAGGAATTGACGTTTTTTAAATTGTACGTACCTAAATTATATTCGTATAACCTATTCCGGAGGCTAAAATACCAAAAATGTATAAATTAGGTTTTACCATAGGGTCACTGAAATAGCTAATTTTTCCTATGTAAATCCTCTTATAAACAGCAACTAACAAAGAAATACAAATTAAGAAATAAGAAAAAGTAACAAAATATTTCTTTAATTCAATTTAAAGTGCAAAATTAAAAAAATAATCTTTGGAAAAAATACAAAACCACAACTAGTGCCTCCTAGTTTATAGCTTAAAATATTCTCTGATCAGCAATATTGAAAACCAGTCAAACTAAATGGTACCATACTACTATCTATATAGGACGTCATATTTTTATTGTTGATCCATTTTCAATATATCTTATACTATGGACAGACTGTCTCTAGTCCAGCACATTTATGTTGTTAATACTTTATTGTGCCTCTGTTTAGAGTGACTTATAGTCTAAGTGTTGTGTATAGGTACAGTTTGTTCAAGAAGTACATGACAGTGGTGTGTTGGTGTACTTATCAGCGACCTGGTTATCTGAGCTTTATCAACAAGTCCTTATCACTTCACCTCTCTCCGACTACAATCCTGACACCACGGGAAACCTTGCATTAATTAACTTACTAACAGGTTCTCCTTTTAACACATTCTGCATGTTTATGTTGTTTATTTAGTTTGCGGAGCTTTTCAATAACAAATTTATTCTGTTTCGTTGTGTTATTTTTATTACCTTTTTAGTTTCTGCCATAGCTTATTTTTGTCTGTGTAGTAAAACCTTATTACGAGGGTCTTTCAATAAACCCTTAGAAAAAGATACAAAAACGAAGTGTTTTGGGTAACTTTTTTTTATTTTGTAGCATCTTATTTTGCATCTTAACAGGACTTAAATATTTGTTAGTGGATTTCATTTAACCATGACTAACCAAGATAAAAAGGCTGATAGTTTTTTCTGTGAATTGTTGTAATCTTTTGAATTCTATCAGCATTTGAGCCAACTACTACTGATTTCTGATTAAAATAATAATAATGCACAAAATAAATATTCAATAAACTTAATCAGATTTTAAAATTTGATTTGTTTTGCTAAACATTTTATTTCAATGTCAGATTTAGATGGTCTTGAGAGCAGTCTTCAAGGAGGCCAATTGTTGTCCGACTTCCAGAGGTTAGAACGTGCTGCTAGTCGCACTGAGACCAGTCCAGAAGTTGAAGCAGGTGTGTAAACATGTGCAGAATGTTTAAGAAATATTTATTTATATATAAAACAAAAACAAACCTATTTTATTTTTTTCCAGATCTGTTAAAAGTCGGGAGTTATATATTTTTGGGTGAATTTTTTCTTGTATTTATAGTTTTGTCTTGGATGGTGAGTTTGGTCTAGATCTGTTAACAAACTAATATTATAAATTTTTTAAAGTTTTTCAACCTAGAGTCGTCTGACAGACGATGCAAGTTGACTGAAATTTGTCGTTAGTTAAGTTGTAATGCAGTAGCCTAGGCATGGTCTACCCCCATTCTAATCCTCCCCCCTTGCCACCTGTCAAAGCACCCACGGCAATTGAGCGCAGAATGATCTTGTATTTTTAAACTACGCCATTTTGTTTTTATGTCGTAGTCTGTGAGAGATTAGGGTTATTGTTAGTGCGCTTTTACATTGTTATTAACATTAATTAAAATATTTTTTTTCGTAATTTTGAATTAAAGCTTTGATAGAATAATTATTGGATATTCATGAACTTCAAACTGAAACTGTTCAAAACAAATTTAAAAAATAAAATAAAAATAAAGAAAACACGGTTGACGTGGACACCAGCTTTTAGGTGAAAATGGTGTCAAATACTCTTAAAAGTAAATTTAGGATAAAAAAACTACTCAAAACGTTAGTTTATTGCTTGCATTCATTAAAACGATTTAAAAAAGTTTTAACAAAAATAATTTTGTTTGGATCTTGGTAGTAAGGATGTGTCGATAATGATTCCTTAATGTTGATTCTATCGATGTCGGTAATTCTATCTTAGTCGCGGTAATCGATATCAAGAATGGATCGCAAAAGTCGATTCCAACTACCTTGATTCCAAACACAAACAAAACATCTGATGTGTACTGAATTATTCAGCATATACCTCCATAATCCAATTTAAACATTATTAAATTAAATTAGGGATGGGTTGATTCACAATACCACCGATACTTTTTCTTTGGTACCGATACCGAGAGATACTCAGTTTATATCAATGTCGGATTTGCCAGTTCTCTAAATATAAATATCAGTAGGAAAAAAATGTAAAACTTTCTTAATTTGATGCGTGTAGACTTTTTCCCTAGTAAAATGTTTAGGCAATTGTTTCGTTTGTTAGGTAAATGCTTCTTGTTTTATTTGTAGGCTTTTCATGCGTAGGCTGGTATTTGTATGCAAGAAGGTGAAGGAAGCTCAAGGTCAACCACTTATGGATTCGTTTCTTATCGTGTCTACTTATAGAATTAGGGTGTCTACTGTGAAGAAAAGTTACAAATTTTATAGATCAGTAACAAAAATATATTATAATTCTATTTGTTTTAGTTTGGGTAAATCATTTTGGATATTTTCGGGATTTACATTACCCGTGATTTATGTTTTCTGTGGTAGTCCCGATGAAGTGCCTTTGTTTTATTTGTTCCTGCATTCTTGCAAATAGCGACATTTCCACTTTTTCCGAATTTTACAAGTTGTCATCTAGATAACCTTTTCGCGGACCTTAGCCGTTGTAATTTAAATTACGTTTTAACGCCGGAATTTCATAGAAACAAGAACGAATTATCGTTCTCGGGAGTCGGGAGTATAGATTTTTCGTGGACATATGCTGTTGTATATTAAATTGCGTTTTATAAAATTAGCGCTAATATTCGGACGTTGTATACTTTTGCGTACATTCGTCATTGTATTGTAAATAGTATTTCAACAACGGTAGTTCATAAAATTGGCACAAATTGTATTCGGGTATCGATTTTTTTTCAGGAACAAGTTATTGCATAAAAACTTCATTTCAATTCCGCGGCGTTTTATGAAATTAGTGCTAATACGATTCGAACATCGTATTATTTTGCGGACTTTTGTCATTGTATTTTAAATAATATTTCAACAATTGTATTTCATAAAATTGGCACAAATTGTATCCTTGCATCTATTTCAATCTTTTGTGTCTAATTCTGAATGCTATCTAACTTATTAAGGTTTATTTATTTACGATTGTATGAGCATTATATGAATGCTCTTCATTATCCAGGCGATGATAACCACCCAGGTTTTTTGCCTTTAAACCCCCCCAAAAAATATATATATATTTATTTACGGACATTGCCACTTTAGATATTGCCATGTCATTGGTTCAGCAGCATGTCGAAATGATTCAATATTCATAGGTATAGACTAAACAGCTTTCTTTTTATCCAATTGTAAAAATAATCATATGTAGCCTAGATATTTTTGGCTTAAATAAATAGTTTTTAGCAAACAAATTTTATAATTTGAATAAATATCCATTTAAAGTTAACTAACATTTTTAATACTCCCATGAATATTCCCATATTATAAATATTCCCATATTATAAATATTCCCATATTATTTATAACTAGGGGCTCTGCCCCTGGACGCTTCATGTCCCAACCCCGCCTCAGGTAGCTGCTTCGCTTCGCTCGCAGTTGGAAAATTCGCTAAAGAATCTCGTTAATCTTTGGCTCGATTGTACATACGTTTGTAAAATTATGAAACCAGGCTTAAATATACTAACAGTAATTACAAGATTAATTATAACCTCAAATAAATGATTTAGAAACGTGAGAGGCTTTCATTACGATTTTAGTCCTAGTTCTATTATCTTCTGTCAACTAAAGTTTTGAAACCAGGCCTAAATATAGTAAAAATTATTGCAGGATCAACATAACCTCAATACTATGCTTCATAAATGAGCCAGGCCTATATTACAAAATTGACTATTAGAATTTATCCATCTTTCCCAAGTTTACCTTTTTTTTGACAAAATAAATTGTTAAATCAAGCCCAATTTATTCTAATTCCAACGTGCTAAAACAGTATAAATTAGCTTGTTTTTTTTTTTAACAGTAATTAAAAACTATCCAATGAACAGCTGATTTGGGATAATACTCAATCTCAGTTCTATTCCACTCTAATTCCAACATGCTAAAACAGTATAAATTGGCTTGTTTATAAACAGCTGTTTTCTTTATTTACTATTTCGTTGTTATTTTGTAACCAACATGGCAACCCATAAGACCCTATGTTAAAATTTTCAACTTTTAAATTAGATTTTCCCAAAAGATTGTGTTTTTACACGAAATACAACTATATGGGTGTACTTAAAAATCAAAACTACACCTAAATACAAAATTTCTTTGAATTCGTTAGAGCCGTTTTCGAGATCCGCGACAGATACAGAGATAGATACAAGAATTGCTCATTTAAAGTAATAGGATTTTTTACAACAAGGATATTAATTGCTGCTTTACCATCAAAAAAAAAAAAAACAATAGTCTATTCTATTTTGGCTCTTATTAAACTTGTGTATAAATTTAAGGCAAACTTGGTGAGTTCGTTTTCCTTTCCCCATATTTACAGGGCTTTGGAAATTGTAGTAATTGGAATCGAGAATCAACAAAATCTAGAATCGACCCATCTAGATCAGGTACCATCTAGAGGTACCATTATGATTAGTGTCATACCCAAAAAATAGTTATGATTGTAGGGTTAAGACATGTTTACACCTCTTACTACTGAGTACTTATTATTGCGTATGATATGTGCAGGAATAAAGCTTTGCCGTCGAGTATTGACCTGCTGTTGGGATTCTATGTTAAACGTATTATCAGCTGCTCTACAAGAACCCTCCTTCTCTAGTAAGAGTCCAAGACGTGTAGCAAGGCTCTTAGGAAACGAAGGTGCTAAAGATGCATTGAGAAGGGATGCTGTAATCTGCAGTCTGGATGCTCTTCAACGTGCTGCTACTTTAAGCAATGTACTTGGTAAGGCAGTTTGATATAAGTTATAGAAACAACAGACATACGCATGATTTCAGATTTGTTAAAGCGATGAATATTTGTTTAAATTTGGTAAAGTACAAAACTGTCTGCATTTTAGTTAAATATACCTTTGTATACTTTTATGAAAATGAATACATTAATAACTATATTCAGACACAGTCCTGTTGTAATAAATCAAATTAATACCTTAGTCTCCTTAATTATTAAAGTTTACAATATATAATGTACATAAATTCCACAATTCACTTTTGTTATTTGACTCATTTTGAACCTAAACAAATATTTTATGTATTGATATACGAGGTGTGATAAAAAAAATATGGTGATGATTTTGCATTTTTCGTAATTAACCATGGAATTTTGCAAAAAAAATCACTCATCGCAAAATTATGCCAACTTTATTACAATACTCTTTACCAGAGTTGGGAAAGTTAGTCTAATAAAGTAACTGATAGAAGTTAGAGTTAGTCGATCAAAAAAATAACTGAGTAGAGTTATAAGTTAGCCAGGAAAAATCCTAACTGAATAAAGTTAAAAGTTAGTCAGCAAAAAAGTAACTGATTAAAGTTAGAAGTTAGTCTCCAAAAAAAGTAACTAAATAAAGTTATAAGTTAGTCGGTTTTTTATTTACTTTTAACTAGAAAAAGTAAACAAAATTACATATTGTTATGTTATTTTTGACATTTCCCAGGCATTGTTTAGAATGTTTGTGTCAGGTAAAACATTTGTTTTTATTTGCAAATTTAAAAAAAACAAAAAATCTACAAAATGTGCAAAGTACAGTAACATATAAATTATTTTTTAGGCCAAACAACTGTAACTAGAAATTGCAAAACATTAATTTATATAGGCTAGTAGTAAATAACATGTAACAACGGTAACTAGAAATTGCAAAACATTAATTTATATAGGCTAGTAGTAAATAACATGTAATAAAAGATATAATATTTATAATTTATATAAATTTAAAAGGGCCTAGATACAATTTTAAACTAAGAAAATATAATAGGTAGGCCTTCATGTAGATTTTTTATAATTTACTTCTCTTCTACTCATATTCCATTAATATATATATATTAGAAATATATAATAATAAATATATAAGAAACCATGACTTTAAAAAATATTTTATAAGATCAGAGATCTCTATAAAAATTGGTTTGAAGACTTTTCAAACCCTCTACGTCCTAAAAAAAAGTCAACACTAAATAGTTTGACATTTATTTACGTTTTCTATTTCTATAATAGTAAAGTTACTGTACCTACCGCCATAAAGTTGTAAGTATTAACTATTTATTTAAAAGTATTAAATTGCGCCCTTAAATTGGAAGCCGATGTAACAGATGCTTTAACTTTTGCTTGTTCTTCGGCAAACATAAAAGACACTTGAACGTAACATTGTTACTGTTGTTGTCTCGGTTAATTTGAGTAAACAGTTTACTCAAATTTGGCCACAAAACTGCACTCATTTTAACAAATGAAACTATACAGTACTACTAAACAATCTATAACTATCTAAACTTTAAACTATATAAACGAAATTTGAATTAAACTATAAACAACACGCCAGCACTACAAACAGTTCTACAAAACAGTAAACACTATCCACACCACTTGGGCAATTGTACAAGATTGAAAGTACAGAAAGTAAGTTAGTACCTCGGCGACAACCGGTCTACTGATTGTGCATCTCAACCTCTCTCAAAAATCAAAGTACACATAGCTGATGCGCCGAGAGATCTGTAAGTAAAAAGAGAAAGTGTGCTCGTGATTGTTTGTGAAAAAGTCAACAACCCCGCCTCCTCCCCCGAACATTCTATTCTAGTCCCTTGTCCCTTCTTTTCCAGCCCCTCGCACAACCTTGAGTTGAGCGCACTTTCCTTATCGCTAGTCCGAGAAATCATAACGGGCCAACTCCGACTAAACAAACCCATTGTTCGAGTTTCTGCTGTTTGGTGACCGAAATGGTCCTTTTCAAAATATTCCTTTGCTTGTAAATCTAACTCGTTAGAATTTCTATTCGTTACTCATTTTTCTAACTAGTTACAGTTAGAAGTTAATGCTAAAAAAAACTTACGAGTAGAGTTATAAGTTAGTCAAAAAACTAACTAGTTACTCTATTCGTTAGTTTTTCTATTCGTTAGTCCCAACTCTGCTCTTTACTAGGCCTCTCTTCTTTATACAAATTAAAATAAACGGTACCAGGAACTGACACACATACTTTCTCACAAACATATTTAAATTATTAAACAGATTCATTGTGACTTCATAATTGTAGGTGGGGGGTAGGAGAGGTGATATTAAAGTAGGAGATTAACTAATAAATATTATTATTATTAGCTGGAGAGAAAATTATTCGATCGATTTCGAACAAATTTGCACAAAACACGTCTATTAGGCCTGTATAGATGCACGAAAAAAGTTTTGAAAAACAACCCCGTTTTTGGCCTAACAACCCCCAAAATCAGTTATTATTATTATCTAAACAAGAATGGTTAGAAAGATATGGTTTTCTGCATATGGTAGGGTACATTAAGGGCTACAAATTAGCCAAATTTGATCAAAATCGTTAGAGTTGTTTTATTATAAAAAAAATAATAACTGATTTTTTGGGGTTTTTTTGGCCATAAAGGAGGTTATTTTTCAAAACCCTTTTTCGTGCATTTATATAGGCCTAATTGACATGTTTGGTGCAAATTTGTTTGAAATGGATCGAATAGTTTTCGCTCTAGCTTTGTATACATACAGACAGACATTTTGTAAAAACCACTTTTTTTGGACTCAGGGGGTCTGATAGGTTTGGGATTTCTAGTTCCTTTATTACCCGGGTTCAAACTCTACAATACTTCAGTAACAAAGGGACAGATCAATAAAAACAATGCATCGTGGTTCAGTGGTAATAATTATTCTAACATTAATTTATTTGTACACCTTTACAATTATAGATAACTAGTGGACCCGGCAATGCTTCGCTATTGCTTAATTTGAAACTTTGAAAGCCTGTAATTCATATCCCGTGTAATTCAACATCCTGTAATTCGTATCCCGTGTAATTCAACATAGGCCTAATGATTGTTACACATAATTAATAAAACAACTGATTTGAATCAAAAGTTTAATACAATTTTAGGTTAGGCCTTTAAAACCTATGAAATATAATAATTCAAAGATCTAATATTACAATTTAACATTATATTATTGTTACACATTATAAATAAAACAGCTTATTTGGAACAAAGGTTTAACACAATTTTAGGTTAGGCCTATTATTATAAAATCAACACACTTTATTTGAAAGAGTTTTAAATTATCACCATAGTAACCAGAATAACACATTAATAAATACGAATCAGCTGTTTCATCTGTTATATGGCTGCTTATGGGAGGGATGAATTTTCACATTTTCTACCCTTTAAATTCAAAATTTTGCAAAATCCTTTCTTAGTACGCCTCTACATTATTGGACGGATGTACCTTCCAAATTTCAAGTCTCTAGCTTTAATAGAATCGGCTCTGCGTTGATCATCAGTCAGGACATTGCATTTTATATAAGAGACATACAATTCCTCACATTAGCTACACTTATGCTAAATACATCTCTTATACTATTTATTGACCTTTATAAGACAGACTGGATTACGGTATTGGCAACTAAAGCTTGTTACTGTTATGTGAATAACCCCTAAATTCTAAATATAACGTGACTCTAACTATAGACTGAAATACTTTGGTTTGCTTAATCAGTGTGTTGTCTTCACAGGTATCTCTCACTTGAGATCTCGATGGTCCAAAACCTCTAGCTGAATTCCCCGTCTCGATTTCCTGGCCGCACTTTTCATGACGAACTGGCCCAACTTTCCGGCCTAACATACTAACAACAGACTGGCCTATCGACCAACCCACTCTGGCCCATCGACCACAATCCTCTGGCCCAGATTCTAGATTCGGATTATACTTTATAACCCGTCTAGCTTCCTTGTTGTCATCCTAAACAAAACAACCGCTGCTTTCGTAGCATTTGTTTTGTTCCGCGTTAATAACCTTGCTACTATTTCCGCATTCATATTAAACTTCTTAGTCTATTTTGCTGGTCAGTACCACCTTTACATAAAAAAAACACTAACTCTAACACCTAATATACTAAAACATATCTTTATTACAGGTCCCAAAACGGGTGTTTCCACAAAAATCTCAACATCGATTTTTTTGCGATCACTATACTTTCTCTATACTATAGTATAGTGAGAAAGTAAAATCTGTCCTAATCGATCGCCATTCCCGTGAAAATATAGTACACAATATCTGTTTGCATTTGCTTCGGTGCGGGGGTTGGTGAGCGAAGCAGGCAGGGGCGGAGCTCTCGAGTTTATTATAAATATAGAGGTATGAAACCTAAATAATTCGAATGGTGAGCACACAAAAAGTCATGTGTTAATGTTGTCGTTAATACAATTAAAGTAAAATAAACTAGGCCTATGTTAAACTTGTGTTACTAAGCTGAATATCAGAATCAGCTGTTTTATTTATTATTTTGTGTAGTTGTTTGCTATGGAAATGAATATAAAAATATATTTTTTTTTTTAGATCACGGCTTTATATGTTTCTTACACACATGATTTGTCCATACAAAACACTTTAAACAATTAAATGAAAGCATTTTGATCACATTTATTTCTGAATGAGATTCCTTTGCCATCCCTGCACCGAAAATATACAAAATTATACAAACAAATGTTTAGCATTGTTTTCATTTCTTTCAAATTTAATTAATTACCTCTTATGTTTATTTATTTCTTAAATTAATCTTCCGTTTAAAAGTTGAATTGTTTGTTTTTAAGTAATTTCAATTGGTCGAATACGAACACAGAGATACTAGTTCATTTAATTTTGCATTGGTTTATGGCTTAGGTATGCAGAACAGGTGTGGAGGTATCTTCTCTCTTCTGGCCACAGCATCATGCCCTGATCAGAGTACTTCAACAGCAACTATCCATTCACTCAGCATGTCCTTGTCTCTGTTGCCAAAACAGAAGAAGCTGCATGTATCTCACGCGCTGAGTATGGATGTTATTCTATCCAGAGGTCTGGAATTAGGCAGCCATGCGTCTGATTGTTGGAAACATGTATTTAGGTACTTATTTACACCAACTATATTTTAAATAGAAATTAAATTTCAATTCATACAATTAATCTGCCTATTGCTTCAGTATTTTTGTTAAATTCAAGTTTATTAAAAATATTTGTTTTTTTTTAACTTCATCGTATAATAATTTTTGTGTGTCTGCACGATATATGCACTCATAGACGTCGTAGAAAACTTCTAGTGGTGCCAAAATCTTTGTAATTTTACTGCGGAGAGTTGAAAAGCTTTTGAGATTTCTAGCGTGAGTTGTAGCGCATAGAAGTCACGTTTTGGGTCATTTTGAATGACCTCATGTATAGTACCTCATTTGAATTCACAAAAAAGACAGCTTCAAAGTTCTTACCTTATACACCAAACACAATTTAACACTCCAAACATTTTCAATAAATTAATTAATAAAAAATAATAATTAACATAAAAACAACATTTTATTATGAGCTAATAAAACTAAACATAAATTAATTTTTAAAGAACTCAACTAATAACTGTAAAACAATAATATAAACTCTAATCAGAGATACTGGTGTGAAGCATTACGAAGCTGTAGTAATTACAGCTGAGTTTTACTACTAGATTGAAATATTGTTCTATCCATGTTATAAGCATAGAGTAACATGTTCCTGTGTTCTAAGCATAGAGTAACACTTCCTAAGCAATACTATATAAGAAACATGCCAATAGGCCAACATTTAGTGGTTTTATATCGTTATTAGTAAGACCTTATTTAGTGCATCTTTTTAAACACAGCACTTTGAACTGCTCTTAGTGTGTCTAAATATAAATGTTCAGCACTTGGAGGGTTAATAACAAAACAAGTCTTAAATTAGGAGCACTTATTTCTGCATCGATTAAACAAAACATTTAGCGTTGAAATCAGCGGTAGTCAACCTGGTCCACATTTTCATTAGGTTTATCATAAAATTCCTCTTGACAATTTAAATTTCAGAAAATATACTATTTGTATCCCATAAGTTTAGTTCAGATTACATAAGTGACCGGAAACAATGGAGTTGCTCCCATTCTCGTTCATCTCCCCACATACCACCCAGCTGTAACAGACAAGCTGAGCTGGTACTCGGTGCCCCCACAATGAGTGAGAGGCGTGCACAGGGGACGGTACACAGCGCAGGCTCTTTTGTTTGGGGTCGCACTAGTCAGTACACAGTTAGATTTGTGAGCGT
>JAGFPH010003435.1:75150-106580 GCA_018207615.1 Philaenus spumarius | reverse complement strand
AGTGGGGCATTTCAATTTTAAATAATATATATATTGAATATATTATATAATATGAACAATGTAATTATTTTGATGTACAATTTACAATGTAATTTAAAAAACTAAAGATTCTGAAAAGGCTAAGGACCCAATTATGCTACATACAAACAAAATTTCCTTTATTTCCATATAATTACAGACAATTTTGTATAAATTATTACTCACTCGACCAGTATAATGTTTTTGTTAAATAGTAACAAAGAAAAGAGAGTAATATTTTACGAGTTTGATAAAAGTCTGGTATGTTTTACAAACATAACCTCTTCGTAAGTTAATTTTGTAATTATATTAATTACTGTCTCTAATCGTTCTTATCCTTTATTCTAATTTTGATGATGGATAAATCCACCATACATCTTTGATAAGCGTCAAGAAACTTTCTGGCCGAAGTTGGTTCGGTGAATCCAATAAGTGCTCTGTAAAACTGACGCTCGATTCTTAAATACTGCAAAATAAAGAATTGATAAAATTACTACTTGCGTTATCGGTGTTAATTAAATGGTTGAAAAGGTTTTGTGCTGTAAAATTTGTAGACTAAAAAAGTAACAAATTAGTACGGAGTAGTGGTAAGCGTAAAGTATTTAAATAATTTTAAAAACAGTTTTCAAATATTTAATTTATTAAATAGATTGTTGTTTTGATCAAACAGTAAATGAGACATTTTCGTACTTCTAACCTCCAGGATTGTATAGTAATTAGAAAGTTTATTACCGTTTTAAGTCCGTCACAATCCTATTTATTATAACCTCCTAGATTACCGATTACATATCGGTGATGTCATCATCAGATGAGTTCAACACAGTCATGTTAATAAATATAGACAACACATAAGAAAGCACATATACTAAATACTGTTAAAAGTTTTTCACGTTAACATGGACAAGGTGGTCACCATGCATGGTTCACTTTTGAGAGTCAGGTGTATACTACATTTTAAGTAAATAAATGTTTTTTTAACTTTAATCAATGATGGCTGGTGAATTATTAGCTTGGGGGTTCAAACCTACCAAGAGTCTGGGGGGTGTGAAATATTTGTTTAATACCAAATGTAAAAATTACCACTTTTAGGCCTTCTTCTTCATTCTTATAGAATAAGGATGTTTCTTACTTTTTGAGTAAGGTGGCTTAAGACATTCTTCATAAAACAGAAGACAGGGAAAGCAAAAGAATATATTTTTAACTTCAAATCCACAAAACTATGAATTTCTGCCATACAAATGGGTTTAAAAATATACGATTGGATGATTTACCTCTAAAAATTTGTGTTGTTTAATGTTCAAAGGTGACATTGGTGTGCATAACACTTTTCTTCAAGAGGAAAAGTTACAGCCTAGCAAAGATGTTACACTGTTTATTCTAAAATCTCTACCACAACACTACTCTCATAACAACACTGCAATAATATTTATTAACACGTTTCCTACCCACCATTGTACACTCATGCGACGGCCAGTTTCTATCCACAGACTGATGCCACAAATGTGCGATGCCTGGTCTAATTGATATAGACTGACGTCACATATTTGTGGAAGTATTATATTGTTATTTAATAGCTAATTTTGAAGTACTAGTCATTTTAAAAACCTGATTTATTTGTATCAGTATATGTAGGAAGGTCCTGCCGCTCATATATGATGACGTTCTTAATAGTTGCAAATTTTATATTGTGGATTCCACTAAATGGTCTTTTACGTGGGAACGTGAAGACGTGAAGTTCTCAGGAAAATTAACCCCCCTTTCTCACACAACAATTCCATGTATTCGATGACTTCATAAATGTTGAACACAGTAAAAAAAACAAC
Source organism: Philaenus spumarius (assembly GCA_018207615.1). Classification (NCBI taxonomy): domain Eukaryota; kingdom Metazoa; phylum Arthropoda; class Insecta; order Hemiptera; family Aphrophoridae; genus Philaenus; species Philaenus spumarius. The sequence continues at coordinate 104,739 of JAGFPH010003435.1, read as the reverse complement.
TAGGTAATGCTCAACATACCTTTTAGGTTATTAAAAAGTATATCGACTCATTTGAACAAAATCGCACTTATGTTCTGTGGCGAATGTCACAACTATTTGTCCCAGTCTATGTATATTGTTAAATAGTGTTACTATAGTCTATGACGATGAACCGAGCAATGTTCGGTAGCAAACGTGTTAATAGGTTCACACTAACACAGACTTAGTCCATGATCTTCATAAAACTGAATACAATACTCCTGGCATAACCTATAAATCAAGGAGGTAAACAAACATATAAAGAAAAAACGTGCTGTTTACGTACTACAGCCGTGAACTGTAGTAGTTTCGGGTGGAGTCGGTAGTTGCTGTATCTAGACATAAGCTACTACATTGACACAGCTGAGCGTGCACAGTGTTGTCAAACAATTCCATAGAGTAAGCAATGTTTCTAGTTTGTTATAGTGCGTTTAGCAAACATGAAATTGTTTTAAATTGTTAATAATTCAATTGAAATAATATACTGTGTAATACAATGAATGGCTGCTAGATGTCAAATATTTATTTACATGTAGCCTACAGATGTAACCTACGGCAACGATATATCGGTGCCTAGGGTTTCTTGCACACTCTACATTACGAAATATCGTCGCCCTGTAGTTTTTCATGTAATGCATCGACATCGCCTGGGGTTCAAGGTGTTAAACAGCTGTAATTTTGAATTGGGAAAAAAAAGGTAACTGTATGGAAAAATAGGGGTTTTAATGATATTGTGAGTTTATGAAAGTATTTTTAGAGAGTTCTGAAAACGACTGCGTATTCTGTATTTACCTTTTCCCACTAATCAATTTGAAAACACAAATTTTATAGCAGTTTTATTAGCGAATTTCCATAGGAAAGATGAGCTATTGCAGTGACCCTTATGGTCAGATCTAAGGTCGAGAGCAGTCAATGAGCACTGATCATGGTCCCCAGAACATGTTTTGTGGTGTCATTAAACATTTTATATATTTGTATATCAGTTCGCACTCTCTAACGGCCGCAATTTAATTCCGATTTGGTACACATGTTGGTTGTCTAAGTCCCTCGAACGAGTTTGTTAGCCAAAAAATCTAACAACCAAAAGCACATTTTTTAACTGAAAGTTTTTGAGATTTTTACAATGAAACTTTTTTACGGTTTTATCTGCAAAAATAAATGTAGGATATTATTCTGCACATTTTGTTTTTTTACACGACCTTACAGCTTGCTTGGTTCCCCCAAAATCGATCAAAACGTAAAATACCATACAATTACCCAGTTCAAATCCAAATGAGGGATTTTCCGTGGGGCCTTTTTCTGATCCAAGGCTGACGGCCGAGTTTTTAAGCTGCAAGGTGCAAACTCGCAAAGCGAGATTTTCCGCTGCGAGTGGAGTGAAGCGGCGTGTGAGCCATGACTGGTGGCCTAGGTGTAAAAATATTCGACTAATATATTTCGTAAACGCAGGCTATTCAGCGCCTTCGTGAATTGACCAATTTCAAAAATAGTTTTTTAAAATCCTAAAACATATAAATTTAATTTTTGAAATTTGCTAAACTCTTGTCAGCGGTTCTGCTGTGTGGTCGAATTATTATAAAATCCCTGCAGGATAGAGGTTTTGGTTTTACCTTTATTTTCCCAAATTGTACAGCCATCTCAACAATACGTTTTTTTGTCGTGTCGTTGGACAGGTTTTCAACAATAACCGTACAGTTATTTGGAACAGGATTTGTTTTATCGTCTTCTGACAACATGTCTTCATTGATTTCGCACTTTATTGAAGGTTCCATCTGTAAAAATTGTGAACTTGATTAAAAATTAGAATCCTTTTGGAATTCACTTTTAACCCTTTGAGGTCTCATGAAATGTGACCCTGATGCTCCCCAGGATGTAATTAATTTTGAAATTTTCAGCAGTAAAATTGTATATCACAAACATTAAACCAGTTTTATTTTTTACTAGTGGACCAGGCAATGCTTCGCTATTGCTTTATTTAATTTTAAGGGTAGTTATCAAATTTCATTCTTTTGACTTAAGTTATTGAATTACAAATGGTGTTTATGTCAACAATTTATATAAAAAATTTATATAAACAATATTTTAAACAGCATATATGTAAGTAAATAGATATGTAACAACCGATGTTTGAATTAAATTATAATACAGTAAGCATTTTTCGTTGATTTTTGTTTGTGTTGTTTGTCAATCTAACCTAAAAAAGCTGTTTTGGTTTTTGAAGAATAATAACCCGATTCTAAATTAGAGAAATTGGTTGTAAATAAAAGCGGTTTGGTTCATTGTAGGCCTAACCTAAAATTATGTTCATTTTTTTATCCATAACAGTTGTTTTATTTATAATAATATAGCCTACGTAACAACCGATGTTTAAATTGAATTATAATATAGTAGAGGCCTAAGCATGTTTTATTGATTTTTGTTTGTGTTTGCTTTTAATTTGTCAATCTAATCTAAAAAGCTATTGGTTTTGAAGAATAATAAACTGATTATAAATTTGCTAAAGTTGCTATGGTAATGAATGTAAACAAACATGTGTTACTAAGCATTTTATACGAACAGCTGTTTTTGAGCGCTATGGTCTTGAGTCCATACAAAAGAGGCTGTTTAGTTTTTCCAAATTTGAAACTTTTTCGGGAAACTTTTCAAATTTTTCTTTATATAAAAACCTAGTTCGGACTATTACGAACATTTTAAAACAAAAAATTGCCAAATTGGTCCAGCCGTTCTCAATTAATGCGATTTCAAAGAAACAGCAATTCATTTTTATTATATAGAGATCATACAATAAGCTTTTTTCTTACTTGAATGTGTCCAAAAAGCTTAAAAAAAGTACTTGCCCTATATTTGAAAATAAGTATTGGTATAATTAATTGTGTTACATTTTTCTAAAAAAAAAAAAAAAACTTTTTATGAAAGAAAATCTGAAATTCATAAGCTTATACTTAGACATAAAAACGTTATATAACAATACAATTGTTTACACAATCAAAACATAAAATACAAATTACAAAAGCTTAGGCTACTTGAATATTACATAATATAAGTTAGGCTACTTGAAATGTTTGCGAGTGTGATATTTCTGGAAGAACTTGAAACAGGACTAGGCCTAGAGTCATCACATCCAAAGTAACTAATGTCAGTCTCATTATCTGCGTTCAGCGGAAAAGGGGCGTGTCGATGTACACTCGACTTGCGACCGCAAAGGGTTAATGTTTGTGTTGCGAGGGAGTGTATGTTTTGAGCAAAAATATTTTGTATTACTATTTTACGGTTTTTTCGTAAAATGGTAATTATTTAAATGCAGTAAATATTGATAATAATAAAAGAAGTGTAATTTATCAACGTAATGTAATTTCCCCAAAAAAAGTGAAACTTTTAACCAAACATTTACAAACATTAAAGATTATAATTTCTACATTTTAAACTTTATTTATTTATCGACAATTAACTTATGAATAAAAGTTTATATGAATATTGAAGTTTGTATTGTTACTTATGTAAAATTTTAGCATTTAAATCTTCGTCAGACATTTTTTATCATGAATGCTCAGTAAGAATGTTCACAAAATAATGACAGCAAAATAGTGTTTGCGTTGTTTTTACATTTATACTGCTAGTTAAATTTAATAAGAACAGCTGATTTCAAATACATAACTGAATGGCTCCGCCGTACAACGTTGTAACTGACAACTTTTTCAAAAATGAGTTTTTAACAGAACAATGTTGTAATTATCAATCTGCATCGCGTGGTAAATTTCATTTTATGAAATTTCATGTTGGTAGCCCTGAACAGCTGTTTGAAATAGCGGGAAACTGGCCTCTGAGTGCAGTACAACGTTGTATCTAGCGCGATGTCGACAGCCAAAGACGTAGTTTTGTCATCGGGTGACCAGAAAATGCCTTAATAACGGAAGAAAACGGAAAGTTAGGGGTACAGAATGGAAGGACAAACATCGTAAGATGTCCAGGGATGCTGGGAATCCTTACATTTCTAAGAGGAAGAAGCCAGTCCCAGGGAAATTGCCACCTGAAATGGTAAATAGAACAACGTTGTATCTACGCCTATTGAGCATTGACAATCAACGTAGTATAGGAACTCTTATGTTTTACAACCTATTTATTCAATCTAGTTTTGTAATATTCCAACTAAATATTTTTATAGAATTACAATTCGAGATTCAAATGTTTACGGTTAATATAAGCCAAGTACAATGTAATAGCATTTTGAATTTTTTGTATTTTTAAACCAAAATCAATAAATTTACTTTTTTGATTAATTTGACTACTCTTTATTATAATGTACCCAAGACAGTAAAACATCATACCATGGAAAATATAGATATTGTATAACAAATGTTGTAACAATTAACTATTTTTATATCTGTATCGTCACTTTTCTCCAAACCTGTATTATACAATTAAACTGACTTGTAAGAAGAACAACGTTGTATCTTACATCAGTTACAACGTTGTTCTCTCGAATTTGCACTTAAAAACACCAATAACTCAGTTATACGACACAGTAAAGAGGTAATATTTTAAAGTAATTAGTATACAGTTAAAATGAACAGTATTGTATAAAAATAAACCACCTACTAAAATAATTATGCTATATAACAAGTTTTTTTTGATTCCTGTAAAATTTCACTTTTGTCAGTTACAACGTTGTACGGCGGAGGTATTCAACTATTACTGATAGAAACAACATGCTACTAGTGCAACTGGTGTTAGAATACATAACTACATAGCAGCTGTCTTTCCCGGACTAGACCGAGAATATATCGCTTTCAATATTCACAGCTATAATTGAAAATTATTAATTTCGATTCAGTATGATGAAAATACTTTTCTTTATGATGCTTTTTCATGTTTGCCTAACGATCTGCCGGTATTCAATATTTATTTTACTTTTTTCTGGATGTTTTTAGCAGGCACTAATATTTCCTTCCAAAAACTGTTTTGATACTAGCCGGTGGCATTTTCAAGCTTGATCGCATTTACATTCAAATTTGTTCACACTACAAAAAATACCCAAAGTCAATCCAATAAGACCCATTGTGAATTTTACCCATCATTTAAAATAAATACATTTCTGGAAAGAATAATCCAAAAACAAACTACACTTTCTTTAACCTTTTCGCTGCGTAAATCGACTACAGTCAATTTGAGATTTTTACCGTTCACTGCGTAAATCGACTTTAGTCCACAACGTTATAAAAACTTTTCCTTTGGCTGCGTAAGTCGATTATAGTCCCAACTGAACAGAAATGATGTTATTTAGCCTCAAGTAGGTGCTGCTCCCTGTTTCTAAGCCAGTGAAACTTTGTAGTATCACGTGTTTTTGTTGACATTTGACGTTCCAACCGGGTGTTTAGTGAAGGTTATATTGTGGTTGTAATGATTTCCATTGCTTTTATGTGTGTGTTTATGATAATATATAATTATATTTCTAGTATATATTGCACATGGATGTTTGTTTTACATAATTAAAGTTCTGAAGTGATTTAGTGTTGGCTTAAGAGGCCTATTTTCTTATAACGTAAGTACTGTATTGGTGATTAATTCTAGCCTACTTTATAATGAATGAATATTTAAAATAAAACAAATACTCTTTTTAAACATTTTAAAGTATTCACAATAACAAAATTATTATTACAATATTCCATTATAGAAACAAAATTTATTGACATTTCAACTTCAAGAAAGTGTAATTTCTGTGTGTTAGCTAGGCTAGAATTATATGTTACTGTATCTTTGCTACTTATTACACAATTAATTATTAATTTATGCTTATAAATGTTATCTTATACATGTTTTAATATTAAACTGTTGTAGATTTAATATTTTCATTGTTTTTTATAGTAAATATTATTTAATGTGAGTACTTAAAAATATTTAACAATTTATTAAATTTCCATGTTTTTAGGGCTTAAATCATGTTTTTCACACATACAAAATTTTTTTTAAATGAAAATAGTAGTATATATTAATGCAAGAAATAGTAATAAAGAGATATTTAAGTAAAATAAACCTTAATTAAAAAATTCACTCATAATTGCAAAATATAGGGAGCTGCTTGGATTTTAATACGCAGCGAAAAGGTTAACTGCAGTCTTATGTAGCCAAGATTTAATATAAAAACGGTCACTATATACGAGATGAAACCATACCGTGACAATTTTCTTTAACAAATTGGAAATAACATAAGAATACATAGTAATGTTATAAAGAAAAGAAAGCGAGTTAATATTGCATTGTCATCCAGTTCTGAGCTATTTTTAAAGTTTCAAGTCTCTAGCTCATCGGGAAGTTAGTTTAAAATCGATTGCAAAACTTGTGCCGAACTGACAAACAGACAAGAAAGCGAGTTAATAGAAACTTGGTAATAAATAACCAACACAGTATTAGAAATATATCAGGATTATGGTTAAATACAAATTCATTTTAGAACGTCCAATGTACATTACTTTTTGTAAAGCCAATTACAAAACAGCTCACCGTACTTCCGATAGCGATTTACAACATCAACAGTAGAAATAATAGAAAACAATCAACTAACTAAATAGTTTTGATTTCAAATAAAACTATTTGAAACAGTCACTTTAGAATAGGAGTATTAATTTAAAAAATAATAGTTCAGAAATACTTTTAAAAAAACACTTAAAAAAAATTATACTGTACCTTGTGGAGCACACTTGCTAAAATCAAACTAAAATCTAGTTAGGCCTACAGTAGCATGTTATTTACCTATAATACCTGTGCAGTAAACAGATAAGAGATTCATAGTTCAAAGTCATGAATTGAACATTCAAATAAATCAAGTGCCTTCGAATACTCGTTGAATCCTGTCTTGTGATATTTTGATAACAAACCCACATTGACTTTGATCTTACATAATTGCAATTCCAATTCTTATTTTGGTGTAAAAGGATCATTCAGATTAGGGAAAATCAAATCAGTGCTGAGAATTTCATAATGTTCTCACTTGTATTTTAAACAACCTAGATTTTCCAAAATGGATGTAGTTAATTTTAGAGCCCATTTGATAAAGCATTCTTTCTCCAAAATATAATTGTAAATCTTTTTTATGTGATGAAATGGCTGAAGTACATTATGCTCTACATTTACACTCTAGCTAATATTTCTGTTATACAAAATAACTTAATTTATGTTAGAAGAAACTTATATGTGTTAACAATATGGAAACATACTGTGATTAGAGACTGTAAGTTATAATTTCAGGCTATTTTTTTTCCTAATGCTTTCATTATCAAATCCATAAGTTACCAACCTAACCTTCAAATCAGCTGGAGTGTGGATCTATACTTTCGCCAATGAAATAATTTTATTCGGATATTTGTAATACGTGTGGTCCCATATAAAAGGCATTTCTATGATTGTTTTCTTTACCGGTAGAAAACAAAACTACAAACAAGTTTCTAAGGCTAATAATTAAAACTGAATAAACTAAACTGTGTACCATTGTTATGTGTATTTTTCTAGGCTAATCCTTATTTGATTATAATTTAATGCTACACACTACATTTTATTTAAACTTACATCTTTTTATTTAGGTTGTTTATTATAAATATATTCAACCAATCAACAATAAAAGTATTTATAAATTTTATTATTTTCAAATCAGTTATTTTCAAACTCATAAATATGTAAGAAAAGCACACATTATGTAGGACTATAGACCAGGGTCGATAATTTTTGAAACCAAAAAAAATAATAGTAGGATGAAACCCGTTAAAAAAGGACGAGAATATAACAAAAATTAAAGGAAAAATAATTTACGGGCGATCTGAGGTCAGGAAGTGGAAGGGGGTGAGTTTTTAAGGGTAAAAAACGGTGCATCTCGATTTCCGGCAAAACTAAAAGTCCTATGGAAAAAAATTAAATGACAAAGTTGTTGGTAATAAAGAGACCTACAACTTTTGTAATTACACTTTTTTCACATAACCTCAAAATTTATGTGAAAAATTCAAATAATCAAGTTTTTTATTTTTATCTTATGCAAAAGAAATTTCACGAAATTTGGTAAAAACTTACCTTTTTATGTCCTAAAGACACTGTAATTTTTTTGATTTGAAATATTTATTTTTTCACCTTATTTTGACTTAATATCGAAAAAACACCCTAATTTTCAATCAAAAATTCTCGCTTCAAAATATCAGCTTTTTATAAGCGTCTGGGAGTTTTTTTGTTCGTTGAAATCTCTTCTTTCTGATAATGTAAAAAAATATATATGTTACTATGGTAAATGTTCTCAAAAAATGCAAAGAAAAGAAAAAAACTTGAATCCAAAATTTTTTTAATCACTATGTACAATTTTGAGCTATTTAGTAAAATTTACACTTTAATTACTTGAAAAACGTAAGATTCTATGTTACATTGATAAACAAAAAATACAAATCGAAGTATACTACTATAATTAACAATTAAATAAGTTAATATTTAACAAGACATCTACAATATTTTGAGAAAGTTGTAGAATATTCTTTAAATTATGTGCATAGATGCCTATTTATTGCTATTTTAAGATAACCTGAGTTACCTAGTGATAATTTTTTTTAGCCCATCAAAAGGTATTTCATAGAGAAGTGGGGAAGGGGCTAGGCGGGTCTAGGATTTGTAATTTATGGATTACTACTATAATTTTCCTACTATAATTTTTTTTCACTTTTTACCATTTTCAAAATTATCGACCCGGGTCTACTAGGCCAGTTTTCCACTACCAACATGAATAAAATTGTTAAAATTATATTATTAAATAAATTATAAGTTTGGCCTAACCTATAAATAATTATTTTGGTTTTATATAACATCAATATAGATAATTTAACCCTCCAACTGCTGATCATTTTTTTTGCAGTTCTAAGCCAAATTAGGGGTCACAGACATAGTTTAACCCTTTCGGCGCCAGGCATCTAGCGCGGCTGACTAGCCTAAACCGCCACGGCATAAATCACTGTTTTTGCAGTACTCTATATAAAGCGTTCTAAAAACCTTGCTATTGAAGCTAGAACAATATTTTTTTTTGTCTTTAGCTATTCTATAAGATAAACATATGCAAACAAAGTTTAATTCAATTTGTATATTCGAAAAGTAATAAAAACCTTAAATCAAATTTTGTTAACAAAAAAAAAATATATTTTGAGCTAAAAAATCAATATAAACAAAAAATATTTTATACATAAAATTAATTTTTATATTAAAGTAAATGTAATAATGAAGCCCTGTAAAAAATTTTAAGAGAATGTAATGATAAACAACAAAGAAAAAAAATATTTTCTAAAACATGAAAAAATCGATTTAGATCCTATTCTTATCTTATGTAAGTGTAAACGGTGCAGACTCTATTCTGTAGATGTTTGATCAGTTAGAATTAGTTATTTTGTAATACGTATCCTAGTAACACATTAAAAACTAAAAATATTTACACTACTGTATTTACAACATTTGCGTTCAAAACACTTTCTTCATATTAGCTTTGTCATACGATCAGTAGCTAGTGACAGACTGTCGTAAGTCAATCATACAACTTCGCGCGCAAAAAAACCCAGCTGTATATGTTTGTGAAACAGTAGTACCAACATAATAACATTAAATATCCTTTAGTTTGTTCTTTTAGGATAAAAAAACACCAAACAAGGACTCTCTATCTGTTTAAATAACGAAATTATATCGATTTTACAAAACGTCCGATCGATCGGACGTTGGCGTTTTTCGCCGGAAATTACGACGTCCGATCAATCGGACGTTGGCGGTCAAAGGGTTAAAAAAAAATTTTTTACATAAGTAATTCAAACACAAACTACGACATATTATATATCATTGTTTAGAGAAATAAGCATAGAATAATAAAAAAATATAAAAATGAACTTGCTCATCAGCTGATGTCTTTTCCATGTTTATGTAACAATTATTTCTTACGAAAAAATAAAAACTCACTTAGTGACCTCACAGCTCTATTCTATAAAGAGATACATTATTTTTCCTTATGAGTAAAATGTGCCACATAATGTAATAAAACAAGAAATGTCCATTGTTAGCACTTATTTTTATTCAGGGACACAGAAATTATGAAAAACTATTATGTTGCGCTATGTACAAAGCTAGACTTTTTATTGAAAAACACATGTTCACTAAAAATAACAAACTCCAAAAAAACAACACTTCAAGAAATGAAGTTTCATCTGTGTATATTTGATAGATTACTTCATTATGAGTAGAACTATATAAGATTTGTGTCACTCAGCTGATATTTGACGATTTTGTGGCAGATTTAGTAAGCTGTGTTTAATGCTATCGCGATAATAACACTGTAAAAGCACCCAAACCTATCGCGACCGCGATAGTCAGAAGTTGGAGGGCCAGAAATTTTCTCTATTGAGCATGTAAGAAGTGCCTGGTATAGCATTATAATATTATGTTGTTTCAAGAAGACCTAGGTTATGATTGACATTTTTTAAGCTGTTTCCAATAACTATCAATGCTCTGTTATTTATGAATGAAAATTTGTACTTTTTTTTATTTGTTTATAAAAAATACTCTAAATTATTTTAAAAAAACTTACTAGGCCTATAACATAAAAACAAATTAACTTATACCGTATTAGTGAAAATGTTTACTTGCGTAAAATTGTGTGATGAATTTTCCTGTTAAATATTTCTCACGCAGTAAGTGGTGTGAGAAGAACTAGGCTATATAGTTTTATACAGTTTTATTCACACAACAAATTAAACATATCTTAAAAGATAAAGTCTTTATTGTGTTTTTTGCTAAATATTGTATATTTACGTTTCCTATGATGTGGGCTAACATCCACTTTAAATGAAATTTCACTCCTATGTTGTAAATAAAACTGTCATTAGTTTCAAAAACACAAAATTAGAAAAAACTTATAGCCTACTCCAAGTTTTTTTTTTTGACCAAAATGTTAAGCCTAGGCACGAAAAAAAATAACAATTATGGAGTGACACTGATATGAATAAAAACCCCGAACCACAAAACAACTAACAAAAACAATAACTAAACAACTAAAATGTAAGTTATGTTTAATACGTTGCCCTTATGTACATTTCGATGACATGGTCATCATCCTCAGAGGGTTTTAACTCTACTAAAGTATACAGACAATATTACAGAGCTATATACTAATATGCTAAATATTGTCTGTATACTTTAGTAGTGTTAAAACCCTCTGAGGATGATGACCATGTCATCGAAATGTACATAAAGGTATATTGTATTAAACATAACTTACAATTTAGTTGTTTAGTTATTGTTTTTATTCCTTGTTTTTTGGTTTGGGGTTTTTTGATTATAATGATAAAAATGCACTGTAATTAGAAATTTTTGGAAAGATTGTTCCTTTCCAAATACAATTATCACAAGTTTTAGATAATTGAATTACTTTTTGTATTTTTGGTAATTATTAGCTAATTTCCATAGAAAAGACGAGCCCTTGCAGTGACCTTATGGATGTTGAGACGTAAGGTTGGGCGTAGTAAATGAGCACCGATCGTGGTCCCAAGAACACGTTTTGGGGTGTCATTAAAATTTGTATATATATATAAGGTTCACACTCTAACGGCCGCATTTTAAGCCCGATTTGGTCCTAATTTGGTACACACGTTGGTTGTTTAAGTCGCTCAGACGAGTTTGTTAGCCAAAAAAAATTCAACAACCGGAAGCAAGTTTTTTGACCGGAAGTAAGTATTTTTTTAGATTTTTCGTACCAGAATGAAACATTTTTTGGGTTTTATCTAAACAAATAAATGTAGGAAATTATTCTGCATATTTTGTTTGTTTTAGAGAGGATCTTGGTTATAGAACTCGGCTATTGACTTGATGTGTGCCGTGTCATAAATGTTGCTCACATTGAACACTTGTAGGAAAAACACTGTTTTGGTAGCACTTTCATTTGATGTATTATTTATAATTGTAAATTAAGTGTAATAAATACTACAAACCTTAAAACACCAATATTCATTTTGAAACATCCAGTATAAAAAGATGAAATAAGCCTCCTAAATATTCTGAAACATTCTTAAAATAATAACAAGTAGGTGGATTGTTTGATGGTATTTACAGTGTCATCTCTATAGTGACATGTAATTTTTGATTCATGTTTGCAATAACTATTAAATAATATAAAGAAACAATAAACTTAATATTAGTTTTTTTTTATAGTGATTGTTCTTGGCTATTTCAGTGTGGATGTTTATAGTTTCCTGGCATCTCCAACAAGTCCCAACACACAGTCTGGCTCTGTAACTGAACTAGTTGCTCAGAGTAAAGCTGATACCACTAATCAAGGCATTTTGTCACAAGATTACGCTGCAAAGATTATTTGTGTTTTGTCACTACATGTTGACAGGTGAGTTGCGATATATCAAGAAACTTAGTTAGATTTGTTCACTGGACAGAGATCCTAACATAAACTGAAGAAAATGATTTGCCACAAAAGAAGTAGATTCAGACACAAAATTAAAAACAAAATGTAACTTATATTATTTAACCCTAGATCTGCCCTGGTTTTAGCTCATATCAGCGAGCCGGTTTTTAGTGTTTTGCAAGCATATTTTAAAAAATTTGCCAAAAATAATAATTCTATCCCAATCCAAAAGTGTTCTGTACCTTTTTTATAGAAAAAGTTCAAAGAATTCGTATATGCAATTAAAAAATTTATTGATGTAAAATTGTAAAAGTTATTAGCTCAAGAAACAAAAAATGTTTAGTAACGAAAGGAAAAAGTTCAACTTTAGGCCTACGTAACAAGTAGTAAACATTTTTTGTAATTTTTTTGTAAGCGTAAAAAGTTTTGTAATTTAGTTCTAAATAGAACTTTATAAAAACATTTATCAATTTCAAATTTATTATTTTGAAAACACCAGTTTTTATGTTCCAAATACACAAACAAAACTAGGCCCAGTTTGAAACGTAACTTACTAATACATGCTTTGCCCAAAAATGAAATATTATTATAACAAAGTGTAGAGGATAAATCAAATAAAAGAACGGTATACTTGTCTTTCCTTAGTTCACAAAAGTGTTTCAGTTATCTTTATTTGAATAACAAAAAGACATCAACGTAATGAAAAGTTGCAGGTCGATGTTACTACAGGCAGGAAGGGACATTTGAATTACGTGGGAGCGACAAGTGCCGGCCGGTCTCACCAGACTGTCCTAATTATGTGCTTTCCACTGCTGACTAGACAAATAAAAAACTGGTTATTTCTAGTTTACTTCCCACCGTTAGAAAGATCGAACGATTCTCTACAAAATGGTATCACGAAATCTGTAAAAACATATGGAATTGTAGGCGTCATCTCAGTTGACAAATGTGCTTGTTTCATTGGTTGAAAACTGTAAAATCGCAAGGGTTTAAAGAAATCTTCGTCATAAATCGTGTAAAGTAGTGGCATCTGATTGGAAGGTACTATTAGAAAGATAAAATCTTGATGAATCCAATGATATCTTTATAATCTCGATAGAAATACTTCTTTAGATGGTGTTGCCTGTTGAAAAAGTGGGAAATAACAGTACAATTGTATACAAATTCAGGCGTGAAACAGCTATAACCCGATCTGCATATTTTAACCCTTCCCACGCGGCAAACGAGTATAACCGCAACAGTAGACTTTGACCCAAACGCGTATTACGGCTAAAGTCGCAAAAATATATTTTAACCTCTGGTTAATTAGGTAGTTCACTAAAGTTCCGGTAGAATGCAGAGGCATGTCCGCTGTCTATTTACGAAGAGAAATATGTTTTGTTTAATGTTATATGTCTCAAAGCAGTGGACGGGGGCGTTATTATGTCTGGAATTGCCCGGCGGCGAACGCATTCTATAGCTTCTACAGCGCGTATAACGGCTAAACTCGCAGTCATACTAGTCTGATGTGAGACGCCCTCCGTGTTTGTATTTGAGCTTTATTTTGAAGAATTGTTTTTATAGATAGTTAGTAGTATTTAGTTTGGGTTGTAAACATTTTTTGTTTATGTTTTATTTCTTTTATGTGTATATATTATCGGTATTTGAGTGAAGCTGTCTCTGCACCCTGAAAAGTGTTTTGAGATATATCATACTTCTCCAACATACTAATAATTGTAAAATAATGTTTTTTTTTGTATTTTTAACATTAACTTGTATTTTTTATATATAATTTCATAATAATACTGCTAGAATTTAAAAATAATCAAAAACTAAAATTTGTGTTTTTTTAGAAGAAAAGTTTTTTTACTATTATTTTGTTTTACGTAATAAAAATTGTAAATGCAACCAAAACCCAATGATGATATTTTTTTTTTAATTACCCTTTCACATACAAAACAAAAACAAAAATTAACTTTGAAGAAAAAACTAAAAAAATTTCAAGTTATTTCAGCGTTGAGGTAAAATAAGGCAAATTTTATTCAGCGTGCGAAGGGTTAAAACGATGATTACATATGTAAATATACGTTTTACGAGTTTAATTGATTTCCTTTCCAACGGTGCCGGTTTTATTACGATTAGATGATTTTAAGTGTATTAAATAACCGAATATGCAAATTCTCGCATAAGTTCGAAATGGTTGCATCTTGCGCCTAAGAGAACGTCAATTTGGGCAGTCTGCCACGGGGAGGGTTAAGCATCATAATACTTCATGCTAATTTCATTTGACCTAGGAAGAACATTAAATTCAATTCTTAGACAATCAATTATTTGAATCACATAAAATTATATAATAATCATTTCCAGTACTGACCTGTTTGACCAAGCTTCACTCTTTACCACGAGAATCGCCCAGAAAGTAAAGAAAGTTTTGGCATAAGTAAATAACAACAGTATTTACATAGTCACAATACCTTATCTACTTTTCTATGTAGTCCTCATAACTGTCAATGTACTTATTGTAACCTGGCACCAGTTTTTCAATTCCGATGTTGACCTCTTTGAAAGATTTGAGCCAGGTTGTCAATTCTTGTTTGAGGTCTTCATCGGTTGTGAACTTTTTTCCTCCCAAAAATTCCTTTAGTTTTGGGAATAAGTGGTAATCACTTGATTCCAAATCAGGGCCGTGAAGAGGATGTCCAAACATTTCCTACTTCAGGCGCTGAAGTTCTCCCTATGTTCTTGCAGATGTATGAGGCCGTGCATTGTTATGAAAACCACTGTTGCCGACATATTCTACGTCTCTTGTTTTGGATGGCTCATCTTAAGTTGTTGGAGAATTCCAAAATAGGCTCTGAGTTTATTGTGTCTCCCCTTTCGGTTCCAAAAAATGGTTTTTGGTGTTCAAATTCGGTTTTCTTTTCTAGGTTTTGTAGGAGAGTTTGAGTGGTATCATTCCATAAACTGACGCTTGTTTTCCGGAGTCTTGTATGTAACCCAAGTTTCATCTCCCGTTGCAATTTGGTCAATAAATTTGCACCGTCATTGTATTATTGGATAAAAAATTTAAGGTCTGCTCCCATTCGTTTCGTCTTATGGACGTTGGTCAAATGCTTAGGCACTCACCTACCACACATTCTTTTGCAGCCTAGGTGCTCTGTCACTAAATTCTATGTAGGAGCGATCGTGAAATTTGTGGGAAATATTCATGCACATAGGTTCTTTCTTAATTAAACATTATGTACCATTTTCTCACTGAAGCCTCATTTATTACATTACCACTATACGCATTCTTTATTTGTTATAAATTTCAATAATCTGACATTGTGTGCATTATTTTAGAGTAAAATCTTATACACAACTCCAATAGATTGCGCATGTTACAACCATTAATTTCAGATTTAACTCCGAATGTACCTCATCGTTACGCTGATACCATTTTGCGTTAGTCATTGCACAAATTATACTGTTTCGACATTGTCGCATCAACAGTCGATTTGATGCCTTCGTACAACCCCAAAGCTCTGGTTCATGTGTCCAAATTGGTCGGATAATCGTTGAATAAAGTAATCGCTTGTTGTAAAGGTACGATTGCGATATGGAAAAGATGATAGGAAATAAATATCAAACTGTGTCCGTGTTACCTAAATCTAAGTTTTATTAACTTTCTGTCCGGACCCTTGTTCCTCACCCGGATGAGGACCCTCCGTCCCTGGGACAACGAATTATTATGGGACACTAAAAATCATCTAATCGCAATAAAACAAAAACCGTTGGAAAGAAAATGATTTAAACTTAAATTTTTGTATTTAGAAATTTTTTTCTAAAACATATGTTTACATATGAAATCATCGTTTTAAATTGTAGTTTTCTATAAAGCTTTTGGCGCGTGAAAATACAAAGAAATTACTCAACTTTGTCACTTCTCTAAAGCTCAATATCGCTCGACAGAAATATTTTGACAATAATATAAAGATACCTTTGTATTCGTCAAGATTTGAATTTTCTAAAACTGCCTTCCAGTCAGACGTCACTCTTATAGTTTCGAAAATATAAAGGTTTCTGTAAACCCTTGCAATTAGACAGTTTTCAACCAATGAAACAGTACATTTTTAATTCGAGATATCTGTTACAATTCGAAATATTTGTCTGAATATGTTTATATACATTTTAGACCAACGGCAGACAAGAGGGTACTGAGGAGATGAGTGCTCAGCGTGTGCAGGAGCAGAAAGGGATAGGGTTTAAGCCCCACCCATCCATCCCGGGGCCGTCGGTCCGAACAGAAGCTTAAAACGTATTGATTTAAATCCGGGAGGAAAATTATTAAATAGTACATAAACACCCATACTTCAAACTTCTTTAACTAGTGCGTTGTAATTATTTCCAGCAAAACTTATTCCTGACCAATACCAAATTAACATTTACAAAAATCATATTACATAGTTGTATGATTTCCAGATTGTTTGAAGAAGCTGCGCTCAAACTAAACCTGCGCTCTTTGACGAGTTTCTTCGCCTCATTATGCACCGCTTCGCACAGTCAGCTGTTCTCGCAGCACGTATTGTCTACCCCTGAAGGCAGTCGCAAGTGGTGGGCTCCTGCACGTCTTACGAAACCATGGACACTGTCCGAGTCGGACGCTTCGTTACTGCTCGTAAGAGTAGGCCAAGTAATGTTAAAGACTGTTAGAAGTGGCAGACCTCTGATACACGTAATGAGAGTCTGGTCTATCGTTGGACCGCATCTAATGGAGGTTTGTACTTTCATAATCAATCGTTCCTTATATTCAACTAAGGGGTTTCGTTCGGTTAGAAACAAGTTGCATAAAAAGAATTTTTTTCTTAATCAATTCCTTTCAAATTGTATCTGTGTACATGGAGGTCTGTGTACATGGGCGCACTCAGAATTTGTGGAATTGAGGGGCTAAAGCACAGTTTAAATGAATGGAGCGAGTCACGCAGGGGACTTTGGGGTGTATGGATTACCTCCCATCAGGCAGGGTGTCCCTTAATTTTGTAAATATGTGGCCTTTAAAACGCATTTGCAGCTCTTTTAACCATTGATATGAAATACATTTTATGCAGTTTTTAAATTAAAATCCCTGTTAAGCTAAGCCTTAACTAGGAAATCGCATAAAATGCCTTTGTTTTCATTTGATGTACTTTTTACATAATATTTTCTAATTAATGCACTTCACTGTACATACTATTTACTAAATTATTTAGTCTGTCTTAACACAAATTTTGTGCACAAAAATGATTAATACATTTTTGATAATTTGGGTGGTTAATTGATCATATTCGTGGTTAATACCCACGAATAAAATACCCCTTTTCATACACCTATGGGTTTGCAGTTTAGTCACAAAATATCGCCTACCAATGAAATACAGCTATTCTTGAAAAAAAATGTCTGTTGCTTTAAATTAAGAACTGAAAATTACCCATCGGGAAAACCAAAAATCAATCCTCAGTTTAAATATTTTTATTTACTGTACCGTAAAACTATTTTGTAAAATTATACTATTTTAAGTGCATTATAATGACAACAACAATATATGAAACATGTAATAGTGAGTCAAGGATGATGAAATAATAACCCTTAGCACATATATAATGTAAATAATAATCGTCCATGTACAAACAAAAAAAGAAATAGGTTAATTATTATTGAATATTTAAACTAAATCAGAATATAACATTAAATGATTTGTTGGAACGCAATGCAGAGGTTACCTAGCAACAGTTTACATAGACGGTTCACTGAAGTGTAAACAGGACTTGCACACTCATCAGATACATGTGGCGTTAGATTTGATCGTTAATAATTGTTGTTGTCATTTAATGTTTTAGCTCCTAAGACTGTCCTTTTGTTTTTGTGAATGCACGTCTCAAAGAATGAGAAATTGAAAACCTTCCAAATCCATTTTACCTTGCAGATACATACAGTAAATCTGTTTGAAAGTTAAGAAACATTCGGACAAAGGTGTAAGGATTACTAGTAAAAGTTCAAAGCAGTTTTTAGCACCGTCATTTTTATTGGCCCGATTTTCTCTTTAAGGGGGGTCTTAAGCGCCCGTCTCTGTAGTAAGATGTCTAATGACTGTGGCCAGAATGACCAGAGTGGCCCTAATGGATTCAAACTTAATAGTTCAGTTAAATGTGCATTTATCAGCAATATAAATTTGCAACCAAAATAATGATTTAAGTTCTGAAAGGTTTATGATGCTTACAGTTTGATTTTCATAGTATTAAACTATTTGATTGTGTTACTGGATCGATCCTGGTTGAGTTTGAAGCTATGAAGTTTTCCTGAACGTAAGAGTTGCTAATTACAATTTGACCTACTAGTTCTTATTGTTGAGAGTTTTTTTAGAACCCATTTATTACTACATATTGTATATAAATATTACATAAAGTTTTAGAGTAATCTGCAAGATTTTAATTTTCAACAAAATTTCAACGAGTCTTGCCTCGATTTTGAGGGCAGACTCAAAAAAATTTTAAAGAATTTTACTAAGTATTGTTTGTGGTTTTTTCTTTAAAATGGAATTCTACCGGTCAATAGTACAATCTTCTTAATTAGTTGTTATTTTTAATAACCAATTTCATACTACCACTCGTCAGGGGCGGCACCAAAAACCCTACCTATATTTGTTTACTGGGCCTCAATCAAGTACATGACTTGCTTTCTTGATAGGTCTCTCAATACCTAATTGCAACATTGTGGTATTCCTCTTCTTTGTATTTTAAACATGATCAACAAAAACACATAATTTTTAAAAAATTACAACAGTTTTTTTTTGTATTTACAGTTTTCAATAAAAATAACAGGTATTGTATGTTTTCTTATTGACCACCTTCCCAACTAAATATAGTTTAATTGTTAAGTACAGGGCCATTAGGTAGATATATGCTGGCGGAGTGGCGGCTTGTGCATGTTTGTAGTAGTGAGGTTTAAGCCGGTTCTACACGATGCTACGAACGCTCGCTCCAATGTTGGACCGAACGTTTGAGACAAGTAAGTTCGACAGATGGTACAGCGAATGTTCCTGCTACACGGTCAATCGAATGTTTGATCCAATATTTAAAAAAACAGTTTGGTTCAAACGTTGCAAAAATGGATGAGGATGACAGTCTATAATAATATATGTTTTAATTTTACATATTTAACGGGTTAAAAATGCCCACAACATATTTAGGCAGGCCTAAGTAAAATTTGTTTTTAAAATAGTAAATTTTTTAAATTTATAGTATCTAATTACCGGTAATCTGTTTCTGATTTTTCACGGGAACTTACTAGTATCAAGTATGAAATATAAATTGTAGCCTACTTAGGCTACCTGTGAAAATTTAAATAAATAATATTACTTATTAAAATTAAACACAGAGATAAACATAAATAAGACGGGTCTTTAGTGTAAATAGAGAGTAAATAGTGCTTCATATGAACGAGTCGTGTAGCCTTTGAGTCGAACCAACGAACATTTTCCTTCAAACGTTGGAGGCATCCCTTTGACTCGGTGCAAAAATACCGACATCGGCCCGAACATGGTCAAATACGAATGTTCGACGCTCGCCATTGGACGCTCGTAGGTTTGAACAACGGCCACACGATGTGACGAACCAACAAATGTCCAACGTTGGAAGGTGTTCGTAGCATCGTGTAGAACCGGCTTTACATAATTCATGAGTCCATCGCCTGTCAGCCAAAATATAGGTGCCTAAGATAGCATCACTAAGTAAAAAATAAATGTTTTATTGAGTTACACCAAACTTATTTTTAACATACTTTTAACGTTTCAACGCAACGATGCGAAACGCAACTCGAAATAGTCTGTGCCTCCTGACACGAAATACTCTTGATTCTCACTGCTTACTCTTACAAAACTTAAAATTGATTGATTATTAATTTTTGGCTTTTAGCCACCGGAACAGGGTAAATGAGTAATAAATTTAAATAACATACCTTTTTTGAAAAAACATCAATTCCTGGCAGTGTAGGACATGTCCTCTACCAATACACTCGTAAGTGATATCATGACTTTCTACGTTTTAAATGTTTTGTGATGTGGTTTGATTATGTAAAATATTTTAACATTCAAATAATCTGTGAACATATTCAGTATTTATTTACATTGCCTTTTTATGGAAATGTGCCGCCCTATTCCGTGGCCTATTTGGCCTGTCTAGAAAATGGGCTCTAATTGTAAGTTTGCAACTGTAACCATCACTGATGATGATGACTCGGTCATCAAAACACGTTTGAATATAAAATTTTCTGTTATGAGACACTGTTTTCATTTATATAGTTATTATTTTTAATACTTATTACATTACTTATGATTTTAGTAACTTTGATCCCCTCAAACCCCTCCTAAAATTTCAAAATTTTTCATACCCTTAGTGAGCACCTATGGCCCTTGAGGAAGCTACATACCAAATTTCATTCCAATCCATTCGGTAGTTTTGAAGAAATTGTGATTTAATAACTTCGATCCCCCCAAACCCCCCTAAAATTTCGAATTTTTTTAAACCCTTTCTTAGCGAGCGCCTATGGCTCTAGAGGAAGCTACATACCAAATTTCATTCCAATCTGTTTGGTAATTTTGGAGAAATCATGATTTAGTAATTTTTACCCCCCAAAACCCCCCTAAAATTTCCAATTTTTTAAAACCCTGTTTTAGTGAACACTTATGGCCCTAGAGGAAGCTACATACCAAATTTCATTCCAATCCGTTCGGTAGTTTTGAAGAAATCATGATTTAATAACTTTGATCCCCCCAAACCCCCCCTAAAATTTCGAATTTTTTTAAACTCTTTCTTAGTGAGCACCTATGGCTCTAGAGGAAGCTACATACCAAATTTCATTTCAATCCGTTCAGTAGTTTTTGAGAAATCGTGATGAGTGAGTGAGTGAGTGGTATTTAACTTTTATATAGATGATTAATTTAAATTGCACTGTATTAACATTCTAGTTAAGTCGAGCTGAATTTAAAAGAAAACTTGAACTTGATTCCAGGCCGCTTGCCACAAGGAACGGGCAATAAGTAAGATAGCTGTGTCATGTATTCACGACACGGTGACAGCATTACTCAACGAACAGTCAGAGTTGGCTCACTTTCATTTCAACGAAGCTCTCTTTAAACCGTTTGAAAATGTATTATGCCTAGAACTATGTGATACAGATGTTCAAGACCAGGTAAGTAAATAACTAAGTAGATTAAAGTTAAATTAATAAATGACAAAAAGTAATATTAGAAAATATGTGTAGAAAAAAAACTTCTATACTATTTAATATTTTTATGTAACATTAGTCTCCTGGTACACTACCAGAATCATGATAGCAACATAATTATTATTAAGTAACATAATTTATTATAATAACATTAAATAATAATAAATACTACATACAAAAATAAAATACAAATTTCAGAAAACAATTAGAACTTAAACACTAAACTTAAACTTATACGCCTAAATAAAGAACACAAAAGTTATAAACCTTTCTGACAAAACGTACAAAGAAAATGTAGGTGTACTTCATTTAGGCTTACTAAGTCATTTGAAAAAAAAAGAAACGTAAATATTACTTATTAAACCTTGTGGATTAAAAACAGGCTGTGAAAACTTATCTCTATATACAGGGTGTCCAGTAATTACGGGATCAAACTTTGGGGAATGTTTCATAGGTCAAAATAAGAAAAAAAGTTCATATAAACATAGGCCCAAAAACTCTTTGTTTCCCAGATAACCGCCATTTTGTTTTTTTGTACAAAATAATTCATATCCAGAGAACCGTTTGACTGATTCAGTTCAAACTTGGCATGAAGTGTAACTTAATAATGATATATCTCAAGAAAAACAATCGATTGTATCAAATCATTCGTTTTAAAATGGCAGCTGTTTGAAAATTTCAAACCTACATTACTCAAAAACCGTACATTTTAACAAAAAATGTCAAGACACCTTTTTTGTAGCCCTTTTGATTCCCTATCGGATGGTGTAACTTACAAAACAATCGGATAGAGGATAATAGCTAAGTTAAAGATAATGATAGCAAATGTACATACAATATTGTAGTATTTACTGTGTTTGTATAGGATGCCTAGTTGAACAAACCAATTATTACACATAACTTAGCTTTTATCTTTCCACAATAAGAATTAAAATATAGTAAGCATTTTTAGTTGATTTTTGTTTTTGTTTGCTTTAAATTGGTCAATCTAACCTAAAAAAGATGTTTGAAGAATAATAAACTGATTATAAATGCTAAGTAAAGTTGCTATGGTAATGAATGTAAACAAACATGTGTTACTAAGTATTTTATTAGAACAGCTGTTTTCGTGAGTTGTGGTCTTGAGTTCATACAAAAAATTTCTTGTTCGGTTTTTCCCGAATTTCAACATTTTCCGGGAAACTTTTCAAAATTTTCTTTATATAAAAATCTAGTTCGGACTATTATGATCATTTTAAAACAAAATATAGCCAAATTGGTCCAGTCGTTCTTAAGTGATGCGCTTACAAAGGAACAGCAATTCATTTTTATTATATAGATTATTAATTTCTTCATTATAATATTAATAACTTCTAAATCACATGATCTATCAATATGAAGTTAGAAAGTAATTAAAAGATAATATATAGATATTATGTGTATCTATATTTAGATACATAATAATGAATATAAACACAAAATTTTAACAAATAGGCCTACAGTTTTATAAATGATATTGTACACATTTACCAAGTTAAATCCCCGTCAGCATAGGAAGGCCTAGATAAAGTCTGTTGTTGTTCAATTGTATTTTTTTAAACTATTTATTTCTTATGTGTATCTAATTTATCTGCCTGTGATTTGAGCTTACTAGTTATCATGTTAATTCAAATGAGAAAATTTTTTTAATGAAATTGTGAAAACTAAGTTTTTTTAAGTGTAACAATTGGTTTGATTGCAGATTGTCAGCTGTATTTGCGAGTTTGTGGAGGCTAACCGAGGGGAGATTAGATCAGGATGGAGGCCATTATTTGGGGCACTACGAGTAGTTAGTAGCAGTCACTTAGGATCTCTCCTTGAAGTGTTTAGAGTGTTTCTGGATACAAATAATACACTAGTGTTCTCCAATGCTGCGGTGGATTGTATTCTGTGCTTATTGAAACATGTCAAAGGCAATGGTGAGTATGCTTTAGCAGATGTTTTTAGTGAATTTCCATAGGAAAGATGGGCTATTGCTGTGACCTAAGGTCGGGAGTAGTAAATGGGCACCGATCATGATCCTCAGAACATGTTTTGGGTGTCATTAAAATTGTATGTATATGTGCGTATAAACGGCTACATTTTAAGTCTGATTTAATCCAAATTTGGTACGTGCATTGGTTGTTTAAGTCGCTCGGATGAGTTCGTTAGCCAAAAATATCCAACAACCGGAAGACACAATTTTTTTAGATTGTTAGTACTAAAATGAAACTTTTTGTTTTATCTAAACAAATAAATGTAGTATTCTACTCATTTTGTTTTTTTACACGACCTTATAGCTTGCTAAGTTTCCAAAAAAAATTATCAAAATGTAAAATACCATAAATGTACACGGTAAAAGTGGGAGCATCTTCTGATCGCCGATGGCCGAGTTAGTACGCTGTGAATGAAGCGAAGCAATCCATAAACCAAGGCTGCAAAGTCGAGGTGCAAACTCGCAAAGCTTTGTTCCACTCGCAGTGCTTGAGTCGAAGCTGGAGGCTTAGGTACAAACAAATTCTCCTAAATATTTTGTACTCATAGGCAGCTGTTCAGTGCCTTCGTGAGTAGACCAATTTCCCAAATTGTTGGTTGTCACCCTAAAACATATTAATTTAATTTTGGAAATTCGCTAAACTTACGTGAGCGGTTCAGCTGCGAGATCGAATTATTTTCTAACTTACCTATTATGTATCTTGACTAAGAAAGAGTTTAATTGAGATTAATCTGAACGCTTACGGGTTTTGTTTAACACTACATCAAAGCTGTACATCTACAGTATAGTCTCCATTACCCAAAATGGCCGATCAAAATCTTTACTTTAAAAATATATTTCTTTTTCCAGATAAAACACTAAAACTAATGTGATCAACATTGTTTGCAAAGTGTGATTTTTAAGATAACTTTGATCAAAACAAACAGTTTTCCTGACTTTCAGATTAAAAGTGTGTATTGGAATTGTTGATGGCACTTTCAATCGTTTACATCAGGTATTCTCAACCTGGGGGAGGTAGAACAATTTCAGGAAAGGCGTGAGTGTATTAAAAAAATAATATTGTCAACGACAAAACAGTGCCAGCCTTCTCATTAATGTTGTGAAAATAACTGGTATTACATGCCAACCTAAAATAGTTCCTAGTTTACCACAAATAAATTTGTATTTAGTTCTTCGATTTCATATGTTCTGATAATAATATGTTCAAAATAATATTATGTGTAGTAATATTAAGTTTTGTGTGTGAAATTATCTATATTTTCATTGAATAACCAGCTTCAGTTTCAAATTCCTATTGTATTATTTGTATTAACCACATATGATGGTTTTATAGGGGGAGGCGTGACCTCATATCAATGTTCGATATGAGGTCGAACTCATCCACTTGTTGACTCTCCTCATCACCTGGTTGATTTTTAACTGGGCTAGGGCCTCAATTACAATTACCTCATCACCTGCGTAAGCGACATGAAAGCAGATCAATTTTACAACTAACTGTATTGTCAAATTATGTCTATATTTGATAAAAGATGTATTATGTTTAGTTTAAGATTTTTATATTGTTGTTGGTCTTGTAGAGAAGCGAAAATAAAAACTTACTTAACTATACAATATTTCTAGGAAAGTCTTAATTTCATATGCCAGCTACAGTTACGGTAAATTGTTGTGTTGACCACACAATCCCCCGACTAAAAAGTGACCTTTAAAAGGCTTATTCAGGTTTTTTTTAGATGAATTAGTTTCTCAATTAAATCTCTGTACATTTACAAATATATCAATCACATTGATAATAATTGTTTTGTGTAAGTAAATTGGGTTAATTTTATTTTCACAGAGTTAATGGATGACGGTATAGAAGACAACAAAAATCCGACCAATGAGAGAGCTTTAGAGTTGTGTATCGCAGCGTTGAAGTATTTGCATCAGTGCAGCAGTATTCTCGGCTCTATGTACAACATGCCAGCATGCCCTGTGTTCCACACTGCTCACAGGTATGTGATGTTTGTACTGTTGTATTGCAAAGCTCAGCTGAAGTTATATCTTGACAATGAACACTTGGTTTATGGAAAATGGTCTTTTGTTAAATATATTATGAAACACATCTTTTACAGTTCCACAGCAATTATAAAAACAATGCCCTCATAGTGGCAGACTGCAGTCTCTCGGGCGCAAATGCAACCAGCTCGAACCTTAGTGAGAATTTGCATAATCGATAATTTAATACACTTAGAATCATCCGATCATAATAAAACTGGCACCATAGGAAAGGAAATTAATTAAACTTTAATTTTTGTATTTACAACTTTTTTTGTAAAACGTATATTTACATACGTAATCATCGTTTTAAAATATGCATATCGTGTTACAGCTATTTCCGCAAGCAAATCTGCATACAATTGTACTGTTATTTCCCACTTCTTCAACGTTGAAATCCCCCTACTGAAGTATGTATATTGAGATTTATAAAGCTACCATTGGATTCTTCAAGATTTTATCTTTCTAATGGTGCCTTCCAATCAGATCTCACTATTTTACTCGATTTATTCTTACAATGTCTGTAAAACCTTGCGATTAGAGCAACCTGTTGTGACCGATTGCTCGGTCTCGTTCCCACGTAATTCAAAGCACCCTTCTTGTAAGACGGCAAAATGTCATTTGATCCATGTCGTTTTGTTATTCAAATAAAGATAACTCAAACACTTTTGTGAACTAAGGAAAAACAATTATACCGTTCTTTTCTTTGCTTTATCCTCTACACTTTGTTATAATAATATTTCATTTTTGGACAAAGCATATATTAGTAAATTACATTTCAATCTAAACCTAGGTTTGTTAGCAGTCGTGTACTTGGAACATAAAAACAGTTTTTTTCAAAATAAGAAATTTGAAATTGATAAATGTTTTTATACAGTTCTATTTAGAACTAAATTACAAAACTTTTTTTACGCTTATGAAAAAAATACAAAAAATGTTTACTACTTGTTATGTAGGCCTAAAGTTGAACTTTTTCCTTTTGTTACTGAACGTTTTTTGTTTCTTGAGCTAATAACTTTTACAATTTCAAAAGAAACTAATTTTTAGTGGCATATTCGAATTCTTTGAAGTTTCTTCTACAAAAAATATATTGAACATTTTTGGATTTTTGTTCATTTACTATTTTTGGCGAATTTTTAAAAATATGCTTGCAAAACGCTATAAACGGGCTGGCCAATTTTAGCTTTAACAATGCCAGTTCTAGGGTTAAATAAGGTAAAAAATAAAACTTGCACAAAGTTTCACAAAAATAACAATAAAATGGTAGCAACTATTTCGCCGCTAAGCTTCGTCGGACAACTAAAAACTAAAATGTACGGAAACAACTTAAGACCAACATCTATGTTATGAGGGTGAGGTGGAATAGAGACCAGGGGGGGGGAGGTAATGTTAGAGTACCTGAGACGGACAGTTAACTGACAGGTTGAGAAAATACAATGGGTTCCAAAAAATGGAATGTGTTATGTACCTGTTCAATTAGGTTAGAATCATGGCAATTGAGAACAGATATGTTTATTTCTAAAATTTACAAACTAATTTTCTACTTTTTTGTTCAATATGTAATACTTTAACATTATCAATGAGATTTAAAGTATGGCCTGTAACTAATAAGTGGTTAGGAAAATTTGACTCTGTTTTACCATGCTTCCAACAATATAAGGGTTCCTTTAATCTTGTTTTAATGGTTCATTTGTTTGACCTATATATTCACAATTGCAGTCGTTGCAACGAATTTTGTAAACACCACTATCATCCAATAAGCCTTTCTTATCTTTATTATTAACTTACAAGATTATTAGCTTACCAAGATAATTACATTTAATAATTAATACAATTGATGTAAAACATATATTATTTATTTTACGGGAAAAGTTTCCCCATACCTAAAAAAGTACATCCTTATACCTAATAAACATTCCTTATATTTGACTCTTCACCAATCACTCACTAAAAAATTAGAAGGACTTGAATCATTCTCGTCTTTAACCGTAAATAACTTTATTAGATAGGAATAAGATAGAGACCTATAGTTTTCGTCATTTACATTCTGGTACCAATACCTTTAAAATGAGGGGTAACAAGGCAGGGATTTGCATTTAAAATTTTTGAGCTGCCCCCAAAATTTCAGATTTTGGAAATGGTAACAACGTTGTCTTATGCGTAAAAAAGTACATCTCTATACCTATTAAACATTACCCGAGTTTGGTTTTTTTTTTTACAATTACTCACTCAAAAGTTACACGGGTGTCTGCAGATTTTTAGTTCACCCTGTATATTCACAGTTAACGTATGAAATTCATATGTTTACAATGAAAATGTTTGTTTCAGAATCCAACTAACAGGAACCCCTCAAAGAGTTGATCCTATAATTCCCAACATGGAACTGATGAGGTTTGATCCTGATATTGAAGTTGGTACCGTGTCGGAACTTTCATACTGCGCTCTATCCATCAGCGGAGAACACAACGATGTCAGTAGTCTGGACAGAGCTAGCGGTGTGCTTCGAGTCTGGGTGTTGTTACTGGAAGGTCTGTGTGGTGCGACTATGGTTAGTTGTAGGCAATATCAGCCTCATGCGCTGGATACCTTGTTCACTCTTCTCAGGGAAATCCTTATACATCCAGGTATGTCTAGCAAGTTGCTGCTATTCTAAATATAATGAAATCAACAATGTAAACTTCCGCCTACCTTTCATCCACTTACCCATTTTATGTAAATTCTTTTCATCTTTAAACTGGTTATCAATAATTATGAAAAAGCTACCAGGTTTGGAAAAGGAAATGAGTGTTAAATCGTTTGCTCATCAAGAAAAGAGGATTTCTTCATGCATATCGCTTGACCAAATTTTTATTAAACGTGTATTAATTTTATTATTATAAGAATTGAAGCTTTTCTTTGTACATGTTTTTGTCTTAACCTTAATTACGTGTGTGTGCTTTTTTATTGTTCACATCTATGTTTTCTATAGATTAAAACAAATTTTAACAAAAAATCAGTTATTACTTATATACTATGGACTATTTCATAGTTTAGCTGTATATGGAATAATCGGTTGGGGTGGACTATACAATACAGCATTGGACCAGTTAGCAAGACTCCAAAAAAGGCTATTCAATATCATTGGAATCAACGACCAAGATTCAAATAAACCATTGGATATAAAACAAGTGTTTGTTGCTAAAGCCATAACACGCCAGTACCAAGAAGTTAAAAGTGAATTCTTAAGCAAGCCAAGAAATACTAGGTTTAAGAATATTTCCCTACCAAAACAGTCTCTAATTGGGCAGAGAAGCTACGTTTACTATGCAGCGAAGTATTTCAATGAACTGCCAAATGAGTTAAAATCGCTATCTTGTAGTGTAAATGTTTTAAAAAAGAAAGTTAATAGGAAAATAAGTGGATTTAGCATAGATGAAATAAATTGAATGTGTAAGAAAGAAAGTTTTTTTTTTTAAATAAATATTTGTCAAGTGAGATAATCTAGGTACACTTTATAATAAAAACAATATACATCAATTTCAATTAAACTAGTATTATTGTTATATTATATTGTTATATATTGTTCTATTACTTACTATTATTGGGCGTGATTTCTAGCTCAATTTAATTTCTTCTCTTTTTTTATCTTTAATTTAGGGACCAACCTATGTACGGGCATTTGTGCCCCCTATAGGTCCTTTATGTATTTATACATGTAAAAGGAATTATTGGTAATAAATAAATAAATAAAATTATTTAAAAAATGTATCGTTTCACTTTTATCTTTTACACTTTACTGGCCAATAAGCCTAGTTTCCACAGATCGAGTATTTTAGTACAGTAGATTAGTAATTTAGTATTGGACTCGTTTGAACACGTTGTTTCAGTCGAGTAGTTTAGTCGTAGTCGAGTGGAATCGGCGAGTAGCTACAGTCGAGTG
>JAGFPH010003435.1:59883-75140 GCA_018207615.1 Philaenus spumarius | reverse complement strand
GAGTAGCTACAGTCGAGTGCACAGTTTAGTAGCTTACCCCCTCCAGTCGACCAGTCCGGACATGTTCATTTAGTCGAGTACATTAGTTGGAACTAAATTCACAGTCTACAATAACTCGTGCAGACACTTACTAAATTACTCGACCGTTGCTACTATACTAAAATACTGGACCTGTTTAATCTAGGCTATAATTTGTAGATCTGGCCCTGGTGGTTATCTCTATAAAATTAATATGTTGTATTTGTAGTGTAAAGGTTTGTTAATCCTTATTCAACTGTTAAATTACAATACAAATCCATAATATGCAATACATATGTAATAACTTTCATAAACTTAATACTAATATCAAATCAAAAGTAGTATAAGTTATTAATAATTACTTCTTATACACATTAAACTTCTTTCAGTAATTTAAAATTATATTTGATGTTTCTCCCTCTCATCTCGAAATTTAAATTCTGATTCATTCTTGTTCCTAAAACTCTATTCTCTTTTTTTTTCGTTCTTGATAAATTTTCTTAATAACTTGCATTAAAATATTTTCTGTTCTTGTATTGAAGTCAAAAATTCAATTTTGCACACCCCTAAACATTTTCTTACACTATGTAACCAATTAATGATCTAGAATCTAGACATGTTTTTTTAATGTTTAGATAATGCTAAAGAATGGCAATTTTAGTTAATTATTATAAAATAAAGAAAAGTTGTAAAGGTAACCACTTGAGCGAGAAATGTTAAATATTGTAATTATCCTGCAGTTATCCATTTGCAGAAAATTTAAAAAAATCTTTAAAATTCTAACCATAGAATTTTCTTAGTTGTTGATGATAGATAACTGAGACCTATTTGAAATGATTTCTCAGCTCAAAAAAACAACCCAGAATTACAATTTAAAGTCTTAAGTGCACCTCTAATTATTTATATGTTTACATGTTATTATTTTGAACTATACATTTGGTGTAAATAATAGTAAGATACTATATGTAAACTACAAATAGTGTGAAAATATAGTCTGCAAAATTTAGTGTGAATATCTACATTTGTTCTGGAGTTATATCTTGTTATTGAAAAAACAAAATAGAAGACACAAGAAAAACTAAGCGTTTTAGGACATACATATAAACATATTGGTTTGTTTTTATGCCTCCATTCACCTACCAAATCCCAACAAAATATTTTGCGAATACTGTTCACTATATAGAGACTTAATTGAATGAACTTTAAACAATATTGTAATTCTTTTTTTTAGGGCAAGAGTTTGGTTTGTACTGTGTTAACCATTTGTTACTGCCAATGGTGCAAAGCTGGCTGCGCAAAACAAGTAAGGCATTTAGAGGCTGGGATATATACAGTGCCAACTTCAAACAGTGTTGTGGTCTTACATCGGAATTAGTTGTGAAGTATCTGTCTCATCTACATGGTAAGCACTTGATTGTGTTTAATTTCTAATAATAAATTGTGTTTATTAATCTTACAAAGGATACGAAATGATTCTGACAAATAAATGTAATTCACAAACAAATTCAAGTTATCTTTTTCTGTATGCACCAAAGGAATGACTAAAAGCTATTTTTTTCACAGCGGCATAGTGAATAAGTGAAATTTTACCTCTTCATTTATTATTAAGTACCAGGAGACCGAGCTAAAGCTCGATTATAAGCAGGGCTATGATTTCAATAATAAATATTGGATTATTGAGTTTTGAGGTTAGGCCTATAACATTAAACAACTAAATAAAGGTTATATACAACATTAGGCTTACCTGTAATAAAAATACAGTTTAAAGGATTAACCATAATCTCAACGCTATGCCTCAGAAATAAGTCAGGCCTAAATTAAAGTTTAATATTTCAATATCGATTTAGGCCTAGGGCCTAGTTCGCTGACGTCAATAACTATTATTGCAAATTTCCGTGAACATCGTTTAGGTTAGGCCTATAACATTAAAGAACTAAATAAAGGGTATGTTTATTTAGCAGAAGTATTCGTTGCCATGGTAACTATAAATAGATACAACATTAGGCTTACCTCTAATAAAATATACAGTTTAAAAGAAAGCAGATGATTATTGTAATGGCATTGAAAACATTTGCATCAGCTGTGCTTTTTATTGTTTAAAATGGACAAATTTCACTTTTTAATTTAATAAAAAGACGTAGAAAACGAATTTTCAAAGACTGGTGACCATTTCCAATCGATTTCTCGTGGCCAAAAGCCCCATATAAAATCAAAAAATGAAAAATCCTTAGACGGAGATTCCAGATCCATTTAGCAGACAAACAATTATCTCTCGCTTTAGAAGATAAGATTGTTAACAAATAAAGGGACAATGAAAACATACAAAATAAATGAAGGAACAGTACAGGCTAGCGACAGGGAAAATCAGGGAAAGCTCAGGGAATTTTGGTTAAGGTCAGGGAAAAATAACATTTCTAAGGAAAATAATTAAAAATAACTATTTAAAATCATAGATAAATACAATTTTTAATTGAGAAAATATACATTAAAGACAAGATGAACTTGTAAATTAAACAATAAGAAAACTACTTATTCTGATACGTAAAAACAATTATCGATCGTCAAGTTATGGGAGTGATTGTGACAGCTTGTTTCAATACACTTGCAACCTTTCTCTAACATGCTGTTTCTAAAAATATTAGTTTTATTATTAAATGTTTTTGAATTTGGGTATCTTCGTATCAAATTAAATATTCAATGCAAATCTGTAACCGGTAGTTGGATTACAAAAACCAATTAGTTATTTGTTTGTTAAAAAAATAATAAAATATAATTTGAGTAATTCATTGTTTTATTTAATATTTATAGTAATAAATAATGTGTAATGTGCAACTGCTGGTGGTTGGTACAGTAACATAGATAGTATTAAATATTTAAGTGTTATAATATTACCATGTATGCATTATAGAAAGCCTTAATTTCAAAAAAATCAATGATTTATTGTGAATCTAAAAAAAGTTAGGTGCAGACAATGTCTACTGAAAAATTTAATTGCAGACAAATCAATTTGAATTTTATACAGAACAGTTTATCAATCAGTTGCATGTACCAATCAGGTTTGATGTGAGCATGTGGTTTAAAACAACAGAAAGTTTCAAAGTGAAAATAAGGAACATTCCAACTCTCCGAGAATCCTCCAGATGACACGCCATTCTGTTGAAATCACCAGAACGGCAAGATTTGGTTTGAGTAATTCATTGTTTGGTTTAATATTTATAGTCATAAATAATGTATAACTAGAGGAGACCCCTGCGTGCTCCGCACGCTAACCCCCCCCCCCCCTCTGTTGGAACCCGGTATGTGCCGTAGGAACCCTTTGTGAAGTCAGCAAGGCTCAGGTCTACACTTTAATAAAAACCTAACCTAAAAATTAGAAATACTAATAATTGATTTAAAATTTTAAATAAACTGTTAATGGACATAGTAGTATAGACTACAGCTGATTACTGAATCAACAATAAACATTTTTTATGTATTTTTGTTCAGTCTAGGCTTAACTTAAAATATATAGATAGTTGTTGCCCGTCGATACTCGGAGGATACAGCTTTCGTAGTGAATGGAGCGCTAGACAGATGGTGCGAAACATGTATAAAATGTACTTTTTTAAATGCTACTTCCTTCCAATTATATTTCTTGTAGCAAAGTTAAAGAAGAAAAATGAATTCGACAATCAGTGAATTTAACTAATATTTTGTACACATTAATCTAATTTTTTGGGATATCAATACAAATAGGAAAGAAAGGAGAAACCCCATAAATAATATTACCGTGCATAAATAATACAGTTGCCAACTACCATGAAAAATATTGCAATTTAAAACTGTTGGCCTATTTGTAAAATGTTGTATTTATGTAGGCCTTATTAGGCCACATGTTATCTTTTAATTCGTTTTTATTTCATATTGATTATCAAATGATTTAGAAGTTATTAATATTATAATAAAGAAATTAATACTGGAATATATTTATATGTTATACGAAGATGTACGTATGTTTCTGAAGTTAAACGAATGGGTATCTTCCACAAATTTGTATAAATGAATAAATTCATTGTTGATAAAAGGTTGTATTTACATTCACCTCAAAGCAAATCTTATAACGTATTATAGCCTACCTTAGTTTTATAACTCATATTTAAAAAAATCAACTTCAGAAGAATTACATTATTGATGAATTGTAATTGATAACATAACCTCAAAATACAATCTACGCTATGTTTTGTACAGATGATGGGTGAAATCAGCTGTTATATTATATGAGCGTTTGCTCTTCTTCTGTTGTTAGACAAAATACTTTGTTTCTTCACAATCAGCTGATTGAAGAACTGTAAAATAAAATCATTGCAAAGGTTTGGAAATGTTGATTTTTTTTTATTTAAGAAATTAAGATGATGTAAAAATAAATAAAACCTGTTAATATAGAAAAGTTTTTTTTTTTTTTTTGTATAAACTGAATGTAAATCGGTCCAGTAAAAGTCTCAGACAAACTGTCCAAAGGATTGAAAAAGTTAACTTTTTCTCCCATGTTAAATCTCTATAAGAAAAGTGTATTTTTCATTTTTTGACCCATTTAACATAAATATTTTCAAAATATAAATAAAACCTGCTAATATAGGACCGAAAACCTTTGTTTTGGTAAAACCCGCATGTAAATCGGCCCAGTAGAAGTCTCAGACGAACTGTCCAAATGTTTTTTCCTTACGGCTTTAAATATATAGATTGGCAACTGCTGGTGGTTGATACAGTAACATCGATAGTATTAAATATTTAACTGTTATAATATTACCGTGTTTAATTAAATATTTAATTATTTCTCTAAAAATTGATTTGCTCACCAAAATAACTTGATTGATTTAGTAAAATAAAATTAACACGGTTTTGTTTGTGCTTTTTCTAAGATTGGTCAGGGAAAAAGTTATTTAGTCAGGGAATTTCAAAAGGTCATATCACTAGCCATCCTGCAGTAACAAAAGAAAACTAAAATAATTCGATCACGCAGCTGATGTGAGTTGAGCGAATTTCCAAAATTAGGTTTATATTTTATAGGGTTTCAACCAACTATTTCGGAAATTGGTCTAGTCAAGAAGGCGCTTAATACAATAGAGTCCCACTATTCCGAACACTGTTCGATTTAGCGGGAATTCATAATAGGTGGATTTCATGAATAATGTCGACATATTTACTTCTTAAGCATACGTTCTTGACGCGGCGTGCAGCAGTCGCAACAAATGCTCTTGACCTCGCCTTACGCTACATCGAACAACACTCTTCATCAGGTTGTTCAAACTGTCCGTTTTGTCTTCCCATAGTCTGTCCGTTAGTTTTGAAAAGAGATCAAGAAAAAACTAAAATTCCTTCGAGATAAAGAAAACGGAGGAGAAAAACAGATGAACGCAACCGAAAGGTGGCAACAACACTACTATTGATGAACTTTTGTATCTATTCCTTCCTTCTTTCTTAAGGATCCAGTATCCTTTTCACAGGAAGCTTGTATGGGTAGCTTCCTTCCCGCAAAACGCATGGAAAACGTGAAGGAAACAAAACCGGACAATTCCAACAGCCCCATTGGGATTAATGTGTTGTCAATTTCCATTAACCAAAACGCAACGCAAAGGAAGAGAAAACAGATGGTGTAAATTTAAATATATAAATTAGTTATATTTTGTGTTAGCAGTGATTAAAAATGATTCTACAGAATTGTATAAATGGAGCCGACATGTACTGTAAGTAACTAGCTTTCATTCCAATTTGGTTTCAGGCTGTGTGTATGTTCGGAACTCTACTATAATATGAAATATATAAATAGAAATTGTTTGCACCTCAGAATCCAGCCCAGTATTAACATAATTTTGACCTAAGTTTACTCAGTATTGATTTCACAATTCATCTAAATTATACAATGTGTACTCTTTCAGCCAACCATAAAAAGCACGTTGCAAATTATTATTTTACAAGCTTTAAAAGGTGGCAGAAAGTTTATTAAAAGTTCGATTCCCAAAACTAAATAATAATATATGGATTTATATATTGGTTGTGCAAGCATATGACCAAATCTGATATAATCATGAACTACGCTTCTAACTGGATGCATACATAAATTATTATTTACATCCATTACAACATCAAAAATGTATAAGTTTATACAAATAAAATACCAGTTTTAACAATCAGTGGCTTCCAATGTTCTAATTTATCTGAGTTTTTTACTATTCTCAAAGCTTTTTTCTGAAGAATTAACATTTTGTTCATTCCTGTTCCATTTCCCCAGATAAGAAGTCCTTATCTTGTAATACTTTCAAAGAACGCAAAGTAAACCATTTTTAAATATTCAAAAGTTACTAAACTCTTAACCCTTCGCACGCTGAATAAAATTTGCCTTATTTCACCCCAACGCTGAAATAACTTAAAAATTTTTTAGTTTTTTCTTCAAAGTTAATTTTTGTTTTTGTTTTGTATGTGAAAGGGTAATTTTAAAAAATATCATCATTGCTTTTTGGTTGCATTTAAAATTTTTATTACGTAAAACAAAATAATAGTAAAAAAACTTGTTTTCTAACAACACAAATTTTAGTTTTTGATTATTTTTAAATTCTAGCAGTAATATTATGAAATAATATATAAAAAATACAAGTTAATGTTAAAAAAACAAAAAAACAACAAAAAATACATATTATTTTACAATTATTAGTATGTCACATCAGACTAGTGTGACTGCGAGTTTAGCTGTTATACGCGCTGTAGAAGCTATAGAATGCGCGCGCCGCCGGGCAGTTCCAGACAAAATAACGCCCCCCTCCACTGCCTTGAGGCATATAACATTAAACAAAACATATTTCTCTTCGTAAATAGACAGCGGACATGCCTCTGCATTCTACCGGAACTTTAGTGAACTATCTAATTAACCAGAGGGGAAAATATATTTTTGCGACTTTAGCCGTAATACGCGTTTGGGTCAAAGTCTACTGTTGCGGTTATACTCGTTTGCCGCGAGGGAAGGGTTAAGATTGACTAATAAATAAATCACCCTTCAATTTCTTCTTAAAATAATCTTTATGCACTGACCAGGAGAGCATACTATCAATTTTTATACCAAGCAAAATTACAACTTTTCATATGCAGGTTTATAACAAACTTTCTTATATTTATTTTGTAAAATGATTAAAAGTTTTTGAGTGTTTTCTTCATTTAAAAATAGTCTATCTCAAACCAGTCATTTGCTTCGTTTAAAAAACTAGCTGATACATTATGCAGTTGGAAAATGTCTTTGTGACTGACTTACAAGTAAAGAAGTGTCTTCCTCATAAATTGTTGAGGAACATGAATATTAACATTTTTGAATCGTTAATTAAAATAAAAAATAATATCGGGCCCAATATCGAACCCTGTTATGGAACGCCAATAGCAGTATTCATTATTTTTGATTGTCTGCCGTCTATATCTACAAAATGTATCGCAATTGGACAAGTAGTATGTTGAGTGAAATCATTACAAACTTGTCTACTGTATTGTTGTAGACTAATTGATTGTAACAATTTCAGAGCTTGGTGACACTGACAAGGGTACTCTGATGCTGAAGCAGCTTGTGTTGGTGATGATAGAGTGTGTTGTGCAGCCGTATGAAGCTATAGCCAGGCTGGGATGTGCTTGCCTTAGGTAAAGTGTTATACGTTCTGTATAAACTAGGCTTATGAAGAAGGCTTATATGATATGTGTTTTATTTAAAGTATTTGATTTCACTTTTAGAAACTTGCTTTATAATGTATCTTGACTAATTGAAATACCAAATCCTTTTAATGAACAAGGTAAATTTGTATTCAACACAGTTTGTGTTCTTACAGTTTGACTCTTGATTGCCTTTTCAGAGCACACAGTATAATATTAGCATTTTATTGATTATTATACTTTTAAAGTATTTACAACTCTTATTCTCGGGTTACTGATTCTGGCCTTTTTAAATGTGCAGTTTTAACTTTACAACTTAAAATTAACAAGATAATTTGGTTCTATTATATAGGCTTCTTATACTAGACTATGTTCTAGTAATCTAAACATCATTGTTCTAGTGATGACTATTTATTAGGGATGGGTCGATTCTCGATTCCATAAGTCGATTCCACCGATTCTCGGCACTGGAATCAGCATCGAGTCGATTCCGAGCCCGGCCACCACCAATCTCTGCAAATACGTTCGGTATGCCAATTGCCACGGCCGCGGTTTATATTTCCTCGTTATATTAGACGTTACATCCCATTTCATTCCAATACGAAGTATTCGGAAAATCTACACTGCACCAAAGTAATAGAGTAGCCGAAGTAGCCGTACCGTTACTTCTAGCCGTTAATAGCGATTACTTTGTGTGTTTGCAAACTAAGGATAACGATACCTATCAACAAAAAACTGAATGTTCATGGAAGAAATTAACGACCGAACACAATTAGCAGTAATTTCATGAAATATACGCGTTAAAACGTAATTTAATATACCACAGTGAGTTTTCACGAAAGATGATGAAACCCGAATGCAATTAGGCAAAATGTATGAAATATCAGTTAAAAAACATAATTTAAGTACCACAGTGAATGTCCGCAAAAAAATCGATGCCCGAATACAATTTGTGCCAATTTTATGAACATGAACTACCACTGGTGAAATATTATTTAAAATAAAATGAGGAATGTCCGCAAAAGAATGCGACGTCCGAATATTATTAGCGCTAATTTTAGAAAACGCCGGCATAAACCTTAATTTAAGTTACTACGGTTAAGGTCCGCAAAAGTGTAATTTAGATGATAGTTGTAAAATTCAGAAAAAGTGGAAATTAAAGGTAGCTATTTTCGGGAATGAATAACAAGTAAAACAAAGGCATTCCGTCAGGACTCCTGCAAAAATCATAAATCACGGGTAACGTAAGTCCTAAAAATGTCCAAAATGTTTTACCCGACCTAAAACAAATAGCAGTATTACTTTACTTTCTTTACCGATCTATAAAATGTGTTAGTTTTCTTTACAAACAGGCACCCTAATTCTATAAATAGACACGATAAGAATTGAAACCATAAATGGTTGACATTGAGCCTACCTGACTTGATTTTTTGTGTACAAATAACAGCCTACGCATAACAATTGTCTAAACATTTTACTGGGGAAAATGTCTACATACATCAAATTAAGAATGTTTTGCATTTTTCCATACTGATATTTATTTTATATGGTTTTTTCTGTTCTTAAGTTATCATTAAATAGTTAAACCTCTCTACTCTTTAATAGTATATTACGTTACAAGCCTGGTAAATAGGGGTTTTCCATGCGAGCATGATACTTCCCGGGTGAGACCCAGCCGAGTGCTGGATTTGCATGTGCAAACACGGGAAAACTTACCGGACGAGTTACGTTCGATATTTATCACTATACTACACCGAAAAAGCAACATATTTTTAATCAAAACATCTTTAAAAAAAAACAAACAAAAAAACGATTAAACTTGTTTGATTTTTCTGTTATATTTCCATTGACCAAATCAATCAGCTGTTTACATAAAACTGATGTTTATTCTTATTTGTAAAATAAGCTGGAGAACAGTAAAATCAGCTGTTTATTTAAAACTGATACGTTTATTCTTCTTTGTAAAATCAGCTGGAGAACGATAAATTTACTGATTCCTACACAGCTGATTTTACAGTATTGTGCAAGAAAAAAAGGACTTGCATGTCTGTGTTTTCTACGCCTATCTGCACAGGTATAGAAAACAGCTTTTTTGGTGCAGTATAATGAAAAAAAAAAATGTATACATTTTTTAAAGAATCCAAATCGGCAGTTTTATGTAAGTTCCTCTTAGTTCAATAACAATATTAACAAATAACATAAAAGTCAAAAAACCATGCAATCAAAATAAAATAACAATGTTTACTTTCCTTTACAATTATGGTAATTAGAATTGATGGAATCGGAATCGGGAATCGATTTCTTGGAATCGGTATCGGAATCGATAAGTTTGAGAATCGATCCATCCCTACTATTTGTACATAGGTAATCATGAAAAAGGTTTTTACAGTTTATTTATAGTGTTCAAGATGATTTTAAAATGTTCAAATTCAATTTATAATGGCTGTTGGAAAAGCAAGGTTAAATATTACCTTTAGGTGCCTTCTATAGAAATCAATACTTATTATAGTATATTAGTTCATTTAGCTGGTTTACCATTCAAATTTCCTTTATCTTCAAGATGTTGTTATTCAAAATTGTTCAGAAAATCTTAGGCTAGGCCTAGACTGATGAACCAAGACTTGTATTTACATTTATTACCATAGCAACCAATTGCATAAAATAACAGATAAAACAGCTGTATGCTCCAATTTTTCCATTAACAGCTGATTTCAAACTTTTAAGCAAAATTATTTTTGTATTTATAACTTATACGTTATTTTTTTAAAGTGTCGACCTGAGTCTTGCTGGTACTTTTAACCTTTATTATAACTGCTGTTATAAAATGCACGAAATAATTTGATTTGAACATTTAACATTACTTACCATCTTAGCTTTGGGGTTATTATTAATCCTACACCTTTATTGTAAAGAAAACATAACATTATTATGTGTGTAAAAGGTTCCTACGGGGTTTGCGTGCGGAGCAGGGATTTCCCCTAGTAATTAGTAAAATTTATGTATAAACATTTGTTTTATTTCCAAAATATGTCAAATAGTAGTGTAAGTAAAACCGGACTGAGATTATAGTTATAGTTAAGTAACAGCATTAGGGAATAAGCCTAGTCAACGAATGCCCAAAAGGGAGGTCTAGAAGGAAAGTCAATAAGACCAACTATGGTACATTGTTTGGGGTACCTAGTAGTATAACATACTAAAAGTCCTTGACCCTAGGGGTGGCGGAAGAGGGGGAGGGGTTGAAGGTCCCATTTTTTGCCTATATCTCAGTAGGGGTTGGTCCTACAAAAAATATACACGTATACAAAATTAAAGTTGACAATATTCTCTACACTTTTTATACCTATAGTATTTTTGCTACCTGTAACCGTTAACGAGATATACGCTCTCGAAAATCGGTAATTTTTGAAAAA
The DNA here is from genome assembly GCA_018207615.1 of Philaenus spumarius. Lineage (NCBI taxonomy): Eukaryota > Metazoa > Arthropoda > Insecta > Hemiptera > Aphrophoridae > Philaenus > Philaenus spumarius. The sequence continues at coordinate 64,050 of JAGFPH010003435.1, read as the reverse complement.
AATGTTTTTCGCATTGAAATACTTTATTATTTGTTCCCCATGCGGTCTACCTTCGTGAGCTCTCTCCAGTTTTTATCTCGCTGTAGTTGAGTTATATCATTGTATTTGGATAACCTAATAGAACTCCGATCCAATGCAATATTTTGTTCCACTGGAAATTCTACTTTTTTGGCGCTATCTATTGGGGAAACGATGGAAGCTGTTTGAAACACCAATGCTACCAATGCTTTCTCCCTAGCGCTACCTCGAGGCGCGATCATGTACTATTTTCGCGACAACCTTTTTTCCGGAACACAGTCCCCATATGGATGCATGATCTATTTATTATTCATGATCTATGGTTATATAAACGTTCGTAGAAATTCAAATTATTGTGTATTTCACCTCAGTATATTATTTTATTTTATTATTATTATTATGTCGATATGTCGTTGGAAAAATATTTTGTTTCTCGCTTTAGTTGAGTTAGTTTATATTTCATACGTCCGTAGGAAGTCGCTGTCATTGAGACTTGTCTGCCAAGAGAGCTGACTCTTTACAAGATGGAGGCCGGAACGCGAGACAAAATCTATTTGTTTATTTTTAATTTCGATTTCAAGTCAGTCCATTTTATATGATGCAGGGCCCATTGGCCAATCTTAAATTTAAACCAAAAATGCATCTGTTAAAACTCATTTAATTAATTTTTATATAGGGGGGGGGGGGGGGGGGACAGTTAAGTGTTAGGCTCTACCATGTAAACTAAATCTGTCTGTATTTTATAATTGTATTCTATACTAATACTAATAATATTATAAAGAGGTAAAATTTTATAACTTGGAAATTGCCTCTCTTCTATATAAAAAATCTCTGTCATAATCAGTTTGCATTTGCTTCACCACGTGGTTTGGTGAACAATGCCAGCAGGAGCAGAGTCCTCTAGTTATTATATAAGTAAGATACAAACATATTTTTATATAGTATCAGTTTTATTTTATGACTGCCTGAATAAATAAAATAGGCTTGGTCCTTATAAACTGAATTTGTTTTAACAAACGTATTAAATTTAAAATGCTATGCAAACAATCAAAACAAAAATAAAAAAAATTAAAAGAGTTGAAATCTCAATGTGATACTTGACTTAAATTACAAAATAAAGTTGTACGACTGGTCAAACAGGAACCTGAGTATGGCATGCATGATCAGGTATCTATTACCTCTAACAGGCCTGGCTTCTACAAGCTGATGTCCATCAAGTGGAAAATAATTAACTCAACAATACGGACGTCTGTTATAACATCTGTTATAGACGTATATGTTGTAAAGGATAGATGAAAGGAATGTGGAGTATTTCATAAGATCGTGTGTGAAGGCTCTACAGTGGTTAAGTTACCCATAAGGCTCAGCACATTTATTTTCCTTTGCCAAAAATCATTTCGAAATTATCATCTAGAATGTTGTTACACTAAAAAATCTATCGTGGAAAATCAGAGAAATTAGAAAATTTGCTATCATTGTTTTCTGGATACAGTGGTATATTTTCGAAAGCCGTTTACAATAAGGTTAATGGTTTTAATTTCAAAAATCAATTTATTATTTGGTAGTCTGAAGATTTAGTAAAATTCGATCTCATTAAAATTGCTTAAAGAGAAATTATTTACATTTTGTGGTAAAATTTACTAATTAATCGAAAAATGTGTTATTCATATTTAATGAAAATAACATGGCATGAATCAAATCCTGCTATATTCAACGGTGAAATTTGCACATCCATATCTTTTACCAATTAAATATGGCAGCCAAAAAATCAACAAAATCTTGTTTTCCGATTTTGCCCCATTTTGCTGTACTATTTTCTTGTTTAGTATTAATTATTAATCTTTTTGGATTCAGAATTAAATAAGCTTTCAAACGATACGCCACACAACGCTATTTGGAAGTATTTGGTTGAGCCACTCGAAATAAATTTTGAAAAAAATCAAAATGGCTGTAACTCAAAAATTAAAAATGGCAAGGTGGTCATGCAGCATTTCGTTTTAAAGGTCTATTTAAAATGAACTAATTTTATATTTAATATGTTTTTCTGTCTGTTGTAGTTAGCTAGAAATAAATTAAAATCTAATTTTTTTGGAAATTTTGAAACAAAATTATCTTTATAAAATAAAATTATCTCAAATTAAGCTATTCGACAAGTATTTAAATGTATTTTCGATGTAGTACAAATGGAAGTTATTTGAAATTACTATTTCTCCAAATCAGTTATTTTTATAATGATGTGTTGTAATCAATGTTTATAATCAGCTGTTCAACAATGAACTTCGTTTACATATTTTATTGCACTGCTATTTTCTTAATTTCAAAGTGGACATATAAAACATTAAGGGAAACCCCTGCGTGCTCTGCACGCCAACCCCGTTGAAACCTTCTATACACATAATCATGTTATGTTTTCTTTATAATAAAAGTGTAGGATTAATAATAACCCCAAAGCTAAGATGGTAAATAATGTTAAATGTTCAAATCAAACTATTTTTTATATTTTATAACAGCAGTTATAATAAAGGTTAAAAGAACCAGCAAGGCTCAGGTCTACACTTTAATAAAAAGCTAACCTAAACGTTAGAAATACCTAAGTTTGAAATTAGCTATTAATGGAAATATTACAGCAAACAGATGTTATCTGTTATTTTATTCAATTGGTTGCTATGGTAATAAATGTAAATACATTGTGTTGATTTATCAGTCTAGGCCTAACCTAAAAATGTTTAAACTATACTTCATTTAAGGATTTGTAATTAAATGAAATATTGTACAATTTTAGACCCATGTGTAATAGTTGAGTACTCTCAAACAATTTGAAACTATGAGATGGAAATCTATTTTCTTTGTTTCTGGTGCTATAGCCATGTTTGACCCTCCAAGAGCTGACTATAATACTCTTCAGTGCTAGGCATTTTTAAGGCGGCGTGCATGTATATTTGAAAAAATGTGTAGCCTATATAATTCTCACTAAAATTAAAAATAGACTTATTATATATATCATTACAATCAGAAAAGCACGAATTTTGTATTTAATCTTAAATATAATTGTCGTGCTTTTAATCCTAGATTTTCATAGCTGTTTGTTTTGCGCAACTTACAAATTTTTAATTTATTTTTCAGATATCCACCCACTAAAAATAATTTCAAAATGTCACTGTATATGTTCCAAGACATACAAAAGTTGCACAATTTCATGCTGAACAAAAAAAAAATTTAAACTGTCACACTCTGCTCTTCCAAACAAATTATTGTGGTTCAATACAACAAACAAAAAAACGTCTAGCGTCTAGCACAGATACAGATGTGTGCACTAAAAACAGCTGATTTTACAATGCTACCAAAATTACATTTTGTAAAGTATCGATTTTAAACTTTATACTATACTGTAGTAATCGATTTCTGACAAAACCATATAAGAAACTCTCAGATTGATTGAAAAATGACGACTTGAAGCCTGTTTTATAAAACCTCTTAGAAAAGTCGCAAACGCGACTTTAGCACTACAGACTGATTTATAATGATCGCAAATGCGACTTTAACGCTTGGAGAGTTAAAACAATTGTATTCCAATATTTTTCTATTTTTGTTCATTTTTGTTCTATATTTGTTTCATATAGTCCCTATAAAGTAAATGTTTTAAAAATATGTTAAATTGGTCTACAACTAGTTCTTTGGCCCAGATTGGTCATTGTCCGTATACTCACTGCATTCCCCCACATGACTATGCCATACCTCAACATGGATTTTATGTGTGCATGATAGACCATCTTACAGGTCAACATTGAAACAGTATTTTTTTACTTTCTCCCCCTATACCATAGTATATGGAGAAAGTATTGTATTCGTCAAAATTTTCGAGTTTGAGTTTTTGGTGGAAATATCCGTTTTGGGTCCCCCTGAACCTAAAAAAGTGGTTTTCGGAGTGATGTCTGTGTGTGTGTCTGTGTGTCTGTGTGGATGTTATCAGACCTAAAGCCTAAACCAGTCGTACGATTTTGATGAAATTTAGTATGGAGGTACTAATCCACGGTATCTCCAGGCGTTTTTTTCATTTTTGTGAATTTTTAATTTTTAAGGGTAATTTTCCAATAAAAACCCTTTAAATAACGGAAAAATCAACTTTTCTCAAAAACGGCTCTAACGATT
>JAGFPH010003435.1:34549-49883 GCA_018207615.1 Philaenus spumarius | reverse complement strand
ACATGTGTATTTGCAACCAATTTAGCTAATTTAGAATTAGGTAATTACTAGCTGACCCGTACGAAGCATTCACATTCTAACTTACATAACTCACACTTAATTAAAGGACACACCGTATATTTAGTATCGTATAATGCGTATATTAATTTAAAATAGCAATGTAGTGGCGTAACGGCAGCTCTCCAGCTAGGTATTGTTATCATCAGTGTTGCCAACGTCAGGAAAATATCCCTACAACTTACTATCTTACATCACTGTTACTTTCGGATTCTTTTTATTTCTTTTTTTTTCGTATAATTGTATTTTGTATATTTTTCCGGTGTAGCGGTTAAGGAAAGCTTTAAAATGATGCCTCATTCATGTAATTTGATGATGTATTAAGGAAGTTTTGGCGTACCGACAAAAAAATGGCCTTGAGAAATAATATATGTGATTCTTCACAACTAACACTTTTTTTTAGATTAAATAAAAGCAGACACAAACAAAAATCTACGAAAAAATGCTTACTTTATTATAATTCAATTCAAACATCTGTTGTTACATAAGTATTATAATTAATACAGCTGATTTGGATTAAAATATAACATAATTTTAAGTTAGGCTACAATGAAGCTAAAACGCTTTTATTTGTCAAATTTATAATGAGATAAATTGTTTAAAAGTAACAGTTTTTTTTTTTTTTTTTTTTTTAGGTTAAAGGAAACAAAAGGCTTACTGTAAATATAAGTCAAACATCTGGTGTTGCATATTATATTGTTTCCTTTAGTTGGTAATATCAAAATTTGTCTACCTTTGTTATTCGAAATTACAAGACTTTTACTAATTCATCGTCAATTTTTGTTTGAATTTACAACTCTATCTTAATAGATTTAATTTAAATTGACCTACTTTTATCTTAATAACAATTATTACTCAGCTGGGAAGATACTGTGTACACTTAGGTTGTAGAGTTTTCTGGCTGCAGCTGTACCTTTGTAATTAACAAAGCTTCATTAAATTGACACATTAGGCAGCACAGTAGGAGGCAACCACAAACAGCTTCCTCTGAATACAGTACTTGTAATTCATTTTGCTTTATTAACCACTCATTTGTTTCAAACCTTATTCATTAGGTCAAAACGGTAACATCAAAATCATAACCTTACTACTAGTGCTCTATTAATGTTTAGGCAGGCTTAAATTTAAAGGCAACACATTTAATAATTTCATATTTATAAGTACATTAGGATTTGGGTATAATGATACAAATTTTGGTAGAAGAAAGTTTAGAAGTATTTACAACTTAATAAACTTATTTCAAAAATCGAAATTGTTTTGGTTTGGTAACAAATGATGATTTTATAATGGAACACTATGTTTTATTCTTGTGTTCTTCTCAAACCTCAACCATTCAATAATTATAGGTGACTCGTAGACCCAGTGCTTCGCTATTGCTTGATTTAATTTTAAGAGTTGTTATAACATTGCATCCGTTTGATTTAAGTAATAGAATTGCAAATTTTTTTTTTTTATATCGATTAAGAATAATGATAAATAATTTTTGCTTTATAGTTTGTAGGAACTTGATGCAATTTATTTTTAATGTATAGGGGTAGCTAACCCATTTAAATATATTTGTTTGTAGTGTACATATATTCTCTAAAAAATCGTAGTACTAATATGTGTAGGCCTAAAAAATAATTTCAAGTCTAGGTCTGACCTAAAATTATTGTACGTATGTTGCAGTTAAGACAGGTAAAATAAATTAAACATACCTACCCACAATAATTTTAGGTTAGGCCTAGAAAGACGTACACACAATAATTTTAAGTTAGGCCTAAACTGATGTATGAACATTTTATGTTTATTGGATGTATTTACAATAAATGGACATTTAACTGTGTTTACCATCTTAACTTTGATGTTATAATTAATTCTACACCTTTATTATAATAACATTAAACATATGAAAACAGTAAATATTTGTATAAAAAACAATCTAATAATAAACGGCAATTGAAAGATTAAAATTATGTGTGTATGTTGCTGTTATGGCTGGTAAAAGAATGGAAGAAAATATGTGATGAACTTCGTTCCTGACGGGGGTCCCACGACCGCACACGTTTACTTTTTTGTTTCTGGAATTTTTTAGGTAGTTAATATTTTTAAAAGTTTGTATTTGTAAACTAATTGTTTGCATCAACCCTAATAGTCGACGGACTTCATCTGAATAGGCCTTGACGAAATAACTATCACCTTAATACATTCTCATATATATCTAGCTTATGCAATCCTGAAATTTTCTTCCTAAACTTGAAGTTGCCATCTAAGTTGGTTAAATTATTATTTTTCAACTACCCTTAACATACATATAATTTTATCTTTTTATAATATTCTAACAATTTATTTTTTTTAAATTGTATATCTATGTTTTTATAAGGAAATATATTTTCGAAACGTGACATACCGTACTAATTCAAACTAAATAGTAAATTGATTCTTATAAGTACATACTATGATTTTTGGGCCATCTTTAATTGTTGTAGGCCTACTAATTTTCCAAAAGTATGATTGGTAAGTTGGCAATTTCTTATTGGTGTTTATGGAATTTGTAAATTGGTTCCTCAATAAACATGTAGTAGGCCTACATTTAAAAAAAAAAAATAATTTATATTGTGTTATGGAATAGTCTAGTAAAAAGTCAAAATTTGTGTGGTAAAATATTAAAACATATTCAATTGTACAGCTCAACATTATTTATTTTATTTGAACGAGAGTGTTCTTATCTTGAAGCCTAAGCCTGTTTTGACACTGAACTCTTGCTGTTTAAACAGGACAGCGAAGCACATGTCGCAGTCTGGGCGGAGATGCTCGTGTCCGTATTTGATCTTCTGTCACAACTCGACGACTTACGATTTCGAACACTACTTCCGGTATTATTCAACGGCGTACGTTCTCTCACAAAGCACGCAACACATTCTACACTTAAAAATGCGATCTCAGAGTTCTTCCACAGAGTTGCCATGATGTACGGGTTCAGTACGGAGTAATTTAGAATTAACTTAGTCGAGCTAGAGGCTAGGTGTAGAACGCGGAAGTTTGCCTTAACTGCTGTAGATGAAAATAAGCCGCGACAAAAACAAATTAACTAGGTCGTACGACGTAGTCATTTTAAAACTTCGTGTAGAAATAGTTTGACGGTTTTTATAATAGAGTATATTTTCCAATAAACCATCTTACTCATGGTTTATTTTGCAATAGTTTCTCTTCAGGAACTTTTGTGTATAACTTCATATGAATCTAGACAGAAATTTGAGCTTCTGTAATTTAATTTAGTTTATTTGGAGATTTAAAGAAAAAATATCTATGCCTGATTATTTACTAACGGTTTGCAGAATGAAGTTGAATAAAAAAAAGCTAATTTTAAGACCAGTAATTTTTAATATCTTAACTTGATATTGAGTTAAGTCATGTACTGCATTAAAATATAAACATACGGTCAATCTAAATTAAAAGAGATCTTATTCCTAGTCGAACCTACCCAAACAGTATTACATTCAGGTCCAACAGAGATACAAAGCTTTTAATGTTTGCAAATGATATGTCAAATTTATAAATAAATAATGAGCGACAATAGCTCACTCGGCAAGGCAACAACCTGATATGCCTTGGTTTGACAGTTCAAATCCAACCATTAGTTGGCTTTTCCTTGAATTGTTCCACTCCCCGTTCCTTAGTCTAACTGACATGAAGTGAAAATGTAAAAAGAAAATAATAATTTATAGAAAGATTTAATATTATGTTATTTTTTACTACAGTAATTTTGAATTGGATGGTATTAATATGTTTTGTTTAATATCCGCTATTTGGCAATTTATGCATTTGCACAAAACAAAACATTTTTATTGATAGTAAATACTTCTATGGTGCTTAAATAGTTTAGTTGTTTTACTTAGATTATATTTCAACTAGTCAACTATACTAATCTTACGCAGGAAAGTTCAGGGCAAGTTAAATTATTTATATTCTCTAGTCACAATGTACCAAAATGAAAAAAATGTTCATGATCTGAAAATATTATTTTTAAATGTTGTTATTTTGTATTGCTTAATTGTTTGTTTTTAATCCTTCTTCCTATGCTGTGTCTTTGTAGAAAATGAAGTATTTTTAAGTTACTCCCCCGTTTCCCTCACCCTTTTCCGTTCAACTCGGCACATTTTCATACATAGAAAATGGGCGATTGTAACATTCCATTTTGCTAAGTTGAACGAATAGGAATTAATCCTACAAAAGGAAACTCAAATCGTTTCTTCCTCCTACAGTCAAATAATTAAAAAAATATAAATGACCCAATCACGTCTTAAGGCTCGGCATTCCCAGCCACCATCTTGAATTTCAACTCCTATAAAAGCAATGTTAAACAAGATTACTAGAGTAAAAATGATCGGAAAATTATTCTGAATATGTAATTTTAAAGGTTAGGTCAGTCCGAATGTGGATACAGTAGAACTCCAATTATCAGGATTAATTGGGACCGGACCCGATCCGGATAATCAAAAATCCGGATAATTGGATTTTTTTTGAAAAAAGGCCGTTTTTAGGAGAAAAACGTAAACAAAACACAATAGAGAACATTTACGGTATTTATTACGACAAAACAATATCAATGACAATGTTTACATTACGTAATATTTACAAACAATACTAAATCACTGTAAAATACGTTATTTTTTTTACATACCAGGCAGAGTCAGCTGTTTAAATCGATTCCGCGCTGTCAAGTCTCACATCCGTTTGACTATGTTCTTATTCGAATCTGATCCGGATAATTGGCGATCCGGATAATTGGAGTCCGGATAATTGGAGTTCTACTGTATCATTAATTTTTTTTTTAACTAAATTTGTTCTTTGACTTAACTGAAAATCAAAGTTTGCGATTTGTTTTCTTATTCAATAATACAAATATCAAAAATGTAAAAAGCTCACCACATTCGAAGTTTTATTGTCTTTCAAATAAAAGTAATTTCAATAAATTTTGATAATTTATGATGGAAAAATCTGCTTTATTGTGGAAGCATGTACACGCCGAATTTGTGTTCGTACTCGATTGTTCAACCTGTGTTCTGGTGGTTTTCACATCAACTTGTTGTTCGCAGAGTACTAGAATAATAATACATCCGTTATTTTTGAATGAGTGAGAGGAAGCTGTGTTTAATAACACATACTCACGTATATTTTCACGAATGCGTATTTCAGTACGTTTACTGTCAAGGTTACGTCTGTAACCCTCTATTTTCCACCTTTATGAAGCTGCCCTATATTTGCTAGCGGAAGAATAAAATGCAAACAAACTCAATGCTAGTAGTGCAGCTCTGCCATGTTGAGGGCTGTGGTCAATTCAGAAATGTTTTCTCACTCCTGCTGAGCCTTAACCCCTACACCTAATCATCTCCTGTATACACATAAATAAATCAAACTCAGTAATTACAATACAATATCTTTTTTTTAATCTTTTTTTTAAACATCAACTACATTCTTTGAAAATTTGGTTTATCTTGTGCAAGTTCTATGACACAACACTATACTTTGTCTCATGTTACATCTCAAGCAAATGATTGATTTCACTTGTTGTTCACAGAAGAAAATTTGTTGACACACACCACACAAAAAAAAAACACTTTGCCTACAAAAAAAAAAATAATCATACTTGTTTGTAAGAAAATATTTATGTTAGTTTTATGTCTAATATTTTATCTGTGGCGTTGTGTTGCATATTTATCTGTGGAGTTATGTTGCATATTTATCTGTGGAGATGTGTTGCGTATATCCGTGCAACGCTTCGAAGGGTTTATTTGAATCAAATATTTAATCTTCTTTGTAATATTTTATACAATTATTTTTCTTATTTCTTTTAAACTATTTAGATTTAAAAGTATTTCTTAGTTACTGTTTTTGATACAGTAAATTGTACTAGTGATAACAACATTTAATTTTAATGTATATTTTTAAAATAGGATTTCTCTATGAATTCCTATTAAAAAAAAAAAAATAGTTTGTAAGTTAAGTTATAGGCTATTAATATTCTCACTCTCTCTTTAAGTTGATTACACTTAGAACATTTTGATTGCCTCTTTTCTTTATAGTTAATTAATTGTGATAGATAATGTCGTATTGCATTGTGTAAAATAATAATTGGTGTGTATTTGTAACTTTGTATGGAGCTAAGGACTTGTGGTATTTTGTTATTTTCTTTATTTGCATTTTTAGTAAACAAGAGTAGGTATTTATTTACATTACATTTTAAAGCGTTAAAAGATCATTTATAAAGTCGATATCTTTTATAGTAATATTTTCATTCCGTCAGGTAAAATAAATAACATTAGAATTAAGAGAGTTATATTTTCAGATAATATGAATTCTTAAGCATGGCTGACAATATTGAAAACCAGTATTATAAATGTTGTAGTAGTTATTCGAGTGTAAAATAAAAATGTAGAATAGTCTAAGAATACTGTACCCTGTAAATCGTATGCTTCAAAATGTTTCCATTCGTAAATAAAATAATGTATTAAGAATAAAAGATAATTTGATGTAATCATTAAAAATAAATTACTTGTATTGAATAAAAAAGATTGTTCAAGCCAGACCAGATGAAGGGACAATTGAATCGCTTCATGCAAAAAGGGCTTCAGTCATCAAAATGGCCAAATTGAGTTAAGCACTGAATTATGATTTTAGATACTGTAGTAGTTTCATAGTTCTACTCAATAAAGACTTCAGTCTGACTGCTCTAATGTTGTCAAATCAGAGGCCAACTTTTAATATTCAATGCAGAAAGGGCTTCAGTCAATGACTGAAGCCCTTTCTGCACAGAGTAATAACATTTGTTGCTGAGCAGTTGATTGAATTAATGCTCGTTTCTTAGTTCTACCATTGTATTCGGAAAACCTATTCATGATCTATGGTTCTACTTAATTGGTAGACCTATTTCTCTTCCATTATTTATTTACGTTTTTGTTTTGACACAGGTCGCTTTTAAAAAGTCACAATGTACTTTCCTGTAAGGGGGCATTCTTTTTTGCCCAGTGCCATAGTCTTCATTTGTTAGTATTTTTTATTAAAAGTGTAGCAGATTGATCTAAATTAATTATGTAACTTAATAAGAACTGATGTAAGTTATTATTATAAACTTCTCACACATACAAATCATACAGATTCAAACTTAAGAGCAACCAAGCAAGCTTCATATAACCACTCCTAGATGGCGCTGATGAAGGTACATTTTTGTTATAACCACTCCTAGATGGTGCTGATAAACTATCTTTTACTTTACACGGAATATTTATACCGATAGTAAAATAACTGAAGTTTTGTTAATTTGTCAGTTTTCTTTCATGAAGCCGTAGTCTAGTGGATAACGAGGCGTCTTTCTGATCAAGAGATGCCGAGTTCGAATCTAGGCTAGGGAGACCAGATATCTAATCATATCTGTGGTTTGAGGGTAGGAGGGCGGAAGTAAAGCAAACGGTGGTTGGCTCGCTTCCAAGCTGACGGGATATGACTAGATATCTGGTCTCCGACTGGGGCTGTTTTGCATAATTTTACTAAGGTAAAATATATATATATATTTACTAAAAAATAAATTTTTAGTAGTTAGTCAAAAAATGTCATTTAATAATAAATTTGTGTCTTAATATAATGTTTTTTTATTAGAAAAATAACATAATTCTGTTAGAAATAAAAATATAGTAAACTGTGTGAAAACACCCTGGAAAACTGTTTTTTTATGCCCGGTCAGGTATTAAAAAAACTTTAAGTGAATGGGTTAAAGCGTTCTGGCCAACCTACTGTAAAACAACTATAAAACAAGTTGTTACTCTCATGAAACACTAAAAAAAGCGTGCCAAAAACCAATAAAATCAAATTTTGAAATTAGCACCTATAGCCAATTGATTTTCAACAAAAATAAATTTGGTACAATACATGCCGTGAAAACCATTGACAGTATGGTGAGTCACTCTTTCAAAATGTGCAAGGATGCAAACTTGAAACCAACTTTTCCACCAGCCGCAGCTTATCAAGCCGGTAAAATTCCGAATCAAGAGAGCCAAACTAAACGATATTAGGGATCTTTTGCCATACATTCCCCACGAATACACGGAGTTCTATCAATCCATAATGAGTTGGCCTACAGTAGACCAAATAGATCCACAAGTCCAAGATGAGTAAAAGGATTTTTTTTCGAAAGAAAACTTTTAAACAATTAAATTGTATTGTTTTTTCCATTATGATCAGTAAAACTCTGAAAGTCTTAATTGCATTGTTTTTTTGTAAAAAAAAAACAGTTTTTGTTAATGGTCTTGTTTTCAGCATAAAAAAACAGTCAAAGTGTAAAGTTTTGTCAGTTTAGTGTATAAAAAGAGTTAAAGTAGCATTAAAAAAAGAAAAGTTACATGGACAAAACGCTTCATTTTTTTTATATTCATGCAAAAAGGGCTTCAGTCAACCAACAAAAAACTTTTTTGTACCCCAAAAAAAAATATATATATATATAAAATTTTAACAACATTTGGTTGTGTATTCTTTTTCTACAAAATATAAAAATTTGGGTTTAAAATTTTTGTATGTTTTCAAATAAGACAGTTTTTCTCAAAACTAGGTTTACTTGACTGAAGCCCTTTTTGCATGAAGCGATTCAATTGCACAGGAGTCCAGGATTGGTTCTTTCGGATATTTAAAAAAAAAATTACATGCAATCGATTTACTGCAGATTTAGAAGTCCTTTTTACATTATATTTTTTGATATGCAGTTGGTAAAACATTAATAATGTTTCAATAGTCTGCTTATCTTTTTTTGTCCATTAGTTTGACTGGTTCAACATTCATCTGAGCAAAGATTAGGCAATAATTTGTTCGCAAGGCCAATTAAATTGGACTGTTTTACTGCTACTCTGACTTAAATAGTTTTGACAGTTACACCATTTAATAGAAAACCAAATGGACTACAAAAATTTGCTCTGACGTTCTTTATAAAATTTACGTTTTTTGAGTTTTTTTTACTTAAAATTTATAATGGCCGCCATTTTTTAACGATTTTTTTTTCAAAGCAGGTCTATTGCCAGGAAGATGAGCTATTGCAGTGACTCTTATGGGGAGACCTAAGGTCGGGAGTAGTCAATGTGCACCGATCATGGTCCCCAGAACACGTTTTTGGGTGTCATTTACTATTTTATATGTACAGGTGTTTTCGTATTCTAATGGCCGCATTTTAAGTCCGATTTGGTCTAAATCTGGTAAACACGTTGTTTTTCTAAGTCGCTTGGACGAGTCATTGGCCAACAACCGGAAGCACGTCTTTTGAACGGAAATAACAATTTCTCGAGATTTTTCGTACTAAAATGACATTTTTTGAAGTTTCATCCAAATAAATAAATATAGGAGATTATTTTGCACATTTTGTTTTTTTTTTTTTTTTACTTTACCTTATAGACTGTCTGGTTTTGCCAACCAAAATCAAATTGTAAAATGCCATAAAAGTACCCGGTTAAAATCTGCATAAGTGAATACATACATCTGATCGAATGCTTGGGTTCGAGCTTGACCGCTGCGAGCGAAACTAAGCAGCCCATAATCCGAAGCCGCAAGGTTGAGTTACAAACAAATTCTTCTAATATACTATTTCGTACACGCAGACAGCGATTCAGCGCCTTCGGGAGAAGACCAATATCCCAAATAGTTTGTTAAACCCCTACAACGCATAAATTTAATTTTAAATTCGCTGTGCAATCGAATTAAAATTTTCTTTTAACTTGGACTGCGTAAAAATGTTTAAGTATTTTACAGTAAGTAAACATTTTTTTACATTTAATGTCACTTTAATAAAATTTACATCCAGGGTTTCATGAAGCCATAAACAAGTTCAGGCCAACACGACAGTTTCTTGTATTGCAGCAGTTTCCGTGTATTAAATTACAATAGAAATTAGTTTAGTAAAACAGTTTCGGTAGTCTATATATGGTAAACTCTTGGCTAAAGGATAATATGTGTTCTTCATGTCTTTCTGTATTCGACTTTAGCCCAAGCCTTGATGTTGCCTCATTGTATTTAAATTAACTGCCTAAGCTTACAGATATATATCGAGTAATTGTATTTTTGTGAATGTATAAAAGTGAACAACTATGCAAATAATATAAAATGAACTGTAGAGTAGAAATAAACCTAATTAAGTAATTAACACATGTTTTCTTCTTTTGCCCAGATTAAAATGAGCCTATTAGAATAAGTGCTTTATTTAGTCACTAGATGAGAATACCCGTGCTTCGATACGGGGAATTTTTTCACTATGTTATATAATTGTAATATTTCACTCTAATTTTATTTCACGAAAGTGAATTGTCTTTTCAATTAGTTTGGAATTTATTGTTCATTGGCAGCCCGTCAATTGTCTTCGTCAGGGTATGTGGGCTGGATAAATTAAATCAATTAAAAATAAAGAATTCAGATTGAAGAGTGTCTTTTTTTTCAACAGCTAAATCTGCAGACTGGTAACCACAGTCTTAATTGGATGTTACAGATAGCCTACGTCTTATATCAATTAATATTTTTTGTTTTCAGAAGTTATCACATTCTCACCCTTTATCAGCACGTAACAAAATGTAAAACTGGTTTACTTTTATATGTGCCTTTCAAGAAATAAATGTATAAAATTTCAGCTTTCTAGCTTTAAGAAAAGTATAAAAAACTTTTTTATTATTTTAGGAGTTCTTTCAACCCTTAAAGGCCATATATTTTAAAATCCTGTCTTAGCGCCTATGAGCAATAGGTGTACCAAATTCCACGTTCCTAGGTGGTATGCAATTAATATTTATTGTTTTAGGGTTTGTTACTACATTTCCACCCCTTAGCAGAACGTGACAAAATGTAAAACTGATTTTTTTTTATATGTATATTTTGAGAAATGAATGTACCAAATTTCAGCTTTCTAACTTTAAAGTAGGTATAACAAACAATATTTATTGTTTTAGGGGTAGTTTCACCCCTTAAAGGCCAAATATTTCAAAAATATTTTCTTAGTGTACCTCTAGCGCCTATGAGCAACAAATGTAATAAATTTCACGTTACTAGGTGGTATGGTTTTTAGGTCTATAACAAACAATATTTATTGTTTTAGGGGTTGTTTCAACACTTGAGGGAAAAATATTTTAAAATCCTTTTTTAGTGCGCCTATGAGCAATATGTTTACCAAATTTTACGTTTCTTGGCGATAGGGTTTTTGAGATCTATAACAAACAATAATTATCGTTTTAAGGGTGGTTTCAACCATTTAAGGATAATTTTCCGACATTTTAATAGTTATTCTGTTGGGCGAAGACAAATCCAACAATCAAAGATTATAAAAATTGGTTCAGCCATTCTTGAGTTATAAGTGGTGTAACAAACCCGACTTTGTTTTATAATAGATATAGATGTGACTATCATAACCGTTACCCCCATTAAAGTTACATACAAATATCGAGGAAACAGTTGTAGGACTGCTGACAGAAGTGAAAAAAAAAACTGCCATGAATATAAATCGTTGGTTATTATATTGGTTTAATCCGAAATTCGATCATTGTTTTTATCTTGTCCCTTTTTAAATTGAAATTTAACAAATAACATAAACATGATTGTCTGCAGTAAAATAATAATAAAAACCTAATTTAAAATTAGGCCTATACCTTTGCCTATACTGAACCAACGCACGTTTCTTTAATTAATGCATTTACATTCATTACCGTAGCAACCAAGTTAGGAAATTTAAAGGTATCACCAAAAACACTAACAGCTTACAAAAATAAGAATTTACAATTACACAGTTCAATTTTTTGATTTATTTTCTATACTTTGTTATAGTAATATTTCATTCTTGGGCAAAGCATATATTCCTAAATTACTATTCAAACTAGGCCTAAAATAGTTTTGTCAAAAGATACATAATGTTTTAATTATTTCTTTTATTTACAGTACCAGGAGACCGAGCTAAAGCTCGATTATAAGCAGGGCTATGATTTCAATAATAAATATTGGATTATTGAGTTTTGAGGTTAGGCCTATAACATTAAACAACTAAATAAAGGGTATATACAACATTAGGCTTACCTGTAATAAAAATACAGTTTAAAGGATTAACCATAATCTCAACGCTATGCCTCAGAAATAAGTCAGGCCTAAATTAAAGTTTAATATTTCAATATCGATTTAGGCCTAGGGCCTAGTTCGCTCACGTCAATAACTATTATTGCAAATTTCCGTGAACATCGTTTAGGTTAGGCCTATAACTTTAAACAACTAAATAAAGGGTATGTTTATTTAGCAGAAGTATTCGTTGCCATGGTAACTATAAATAGATACAACATTAGGCTTACCTCTAATAAAATATACAGTTTAAAAGAAAGCAGATGATTATTGTAATGGCATTGAAAACATTTGCATCAGCTGTGCTTTGTATTGTTTAAAATGGACAAATTTCACTTTTTAATTTAATAAAAAGACGTAGAAAACGAATTTTCCCAGACTGGTGACCATTTCCAATCGATTTCTCGTGGCCAAAAGCCCCATGTAAAATCAAAAAATGAAAAATCCAAAGACGGAGATTCCAGATCCATTTAGCAGACAAACAATTATCTCTCGCTTTAGAAGATAAGATTTCACAATACAAACATGACCAGTATCACACTCTACAGCCATTGCACAGAACTAATAGATTGGCTATCTACTTAGCCACAGCCTTATCTATTTCAAATCTTGAATTTATTAAGCTTACCAAATTTTTTGCAATGCCATCCCTTCAACAATCTGTTTCAGTTAGTGCTTGTACTCAGTGTAGATATTTGAGGTTATGTTCGTTGAGTGTTTGTAACCAAATTAGTTTTATACATAATTGTTTTATTGTACGAAGTTCTGTGC
Source organism: Philaenus spumarius (assembly GCA_018207615.1). NCBI lineage: Eukaryota > Metazoa > Arthropoda > Insecta > Hemiptera > Aphrophoridae > Philaenus > Philaenus spumarius. The sequence goes on along the minus strand of JAGFPH010003435.1, from coordinate 36,959 downwards.
TTTAATCGCAAACTATTATTTTAAAGAACTATCAAATTACACGTAAGTTAACCTTATTTGTTTTTATTTAGTAGCTTAGGCTAACTAAAAATCATTTGGATTACGATTTTGTCTTATTCGATTACACGATATATTATACGTTACAATTATTATTAAAAGCTACTTCAGACATAACTTATATAAAGTAAACATAAGGTAGGTACATATAAATGTACTCCTATTCAACTTTTCAAAATAAACCTAAGGTAGATTTACCAGTAGGCCTATACATTTAACTAGGCTACTGTAGGCCTAGTCTGCGACAATATTTGTATTTCAAATACTGATTCCTTAGAAGAAAACACTTATAAATCAGGAAATACTTTATTATATTGATATGAAATTACGTGAAATTGTCTTTAAGATTATAGGGTATATGATACAAAACTGAACATTTATTTTCTTGGATACATGGACCACGCATTCGTCTTATCTCAACATAAACGCCATAAAATAGTTATAAAAAAACAAGAAAAACTTGGCTATTAAGTACTCTAAGGTATTTGTTAAAAGTGTTTATTGCAGAAATCCCCAAAGTGAACATTTTTTATTTTGAAGAGATAATTTTGTAAAAATATTTTAAAATACTAGTAAAATTGTTTCAAGGGAAAAAAATATTGCAATAAAAAATAGTTTTAGGCGTACCGGAAGGTTTTTTTTGGTTTCCCGAAAGTTTGAAAATTGTCAGTTAGGGGTTTTTGAAATAAAGAATTATTACGGTACAGAGAGAGGAAGCCAGGAGACAAAATAAATAGCGACAAAAACAAGATGAGAAGAGAAGAAAATAGCTACACGACAAAATAAATAATAAAAAAGTGAAAAAAATGCCAGGCTGTTTTTTTAACTATTCCCATTTATGTACACTCACACATAAATAGCCTACACAGATATTCATATATTTATTCACAAATACATAGGCTACACATTCTCACAGACATATACTTAGGCCTACACACCAGCATAACTCAGTTATGTAAAAATAATATTTCGTACGCACATAACTCTTAATCACACTCGCAACATTCATACACTCAAGTACATCTTTACACATACGACAACTGAACCCACACATATCCGTGTAGGCTACCTCAAACACATAAGCTTTTATACATAAAAGGTCTTTTGTTAGACGTAAATCTACTAACCTATTATTATCAGCGAATTTCCACAGAAAAATTAGCTATTGCAGTGGCTCTCGTGGTGAAGCACATTTTTTGTCCTGAAATAACTATTTTTTTTAAATTTGTCGTACTAGAATGATACTTTTTAGAATGTTTTCTACGAAAATATGTGTAGGCTATTATCCTGCACATTTTGTTTTTAGACGACCTTATAGCTCGCTTAGCTCCCCCAAAATCGACGAAAACGTGTAAAATACCATAAACATACCCCCGGTTCAAATGCACGTGGATGATTTTATCGTGGGGGCATGATCGTGGCCGAAGTCCGAGTTATAGTTGTGGACAGCGTAACTCTGAACCAGGATCGCTTCACATCCGTTAGACGCTAGCCTTTTCCTGGTTCAGAGTTACGCTGTCCACAACTATAGTACGCTGCGAGCGAAGCGAAGTGGTCCATCATGCGAGGCCACAAGCTTGAGTTCAAACTCGCGAAGCGAGTGTTTCCGCTGCGAGTGGAACGAAACAGCGCGTGAGGGGAAACTGAAGGCTTAGGTGCAAACAAATTCTACAAATATATTTTTAGTACACGATTCAGCTATTCAGCGCCTTTCTTGAATAGTCCAATTTCCCAAATAGTCGGTTGAAACTCTAAAACATATGAACTTAATTTTGGAAATTCGTTCAACCCACGTCCAGCGGTTCAGCTGCGTGATCAAATTATTTGTATTGTGTTAGTTTAGTTAGTTACTTTAATATGTTAACTTATTTATCATTTTAAACTGTTTTCTCTGAAAGGCATGCCTGTGTAGACTTAATACAAATAGGCATTTAAAATGGAGAAACTTAAATAGTTTAAAAAAAGAGGAAGCAGTCGTGGGTCTGCCGACAGAAGTGAAAACGGTCATGAATATAAATCGCCTATATATATATATATAAAAGCCAAAACCCACTGACTCACTCATCACGATTTCTCAAAAACTACCGAACGGATTGGAATGAAATTTGGTATGTAGTTTCCTCTAGGTCCATAGGTGCTCACTAAAAAAGGGTTTGAAAAAATTCGAAATTTTAGGAGGGGTTTGGGGGGATCAAATTTATTAAAAAATGATTTCTTCAAAACTACCGAACGGATTGGAATGAAATTTGTTATGTAGCTTCCTCTAGGGCCATAGGTGCTCACTAAGAAAGGGTTTGAAAAAATTAGAAATTTTAGGGGGGTTTGGGGATCAAAGTTATTAAATCACGATTTC
>JAGFPH010003434.1:115268-129267 GCA_018207615.1 Philaenus spumarius | reverse complement strand
TGAAATGAAATGAAATGCAATGCAATGCAATACAATGCAATGGAACGGAACGGAACTGAAGGGAATTGAATTGAAATGAAATGAAATGCAATGCAATGCAACGCAATACAATGGAACGGAACGGAACGGAATTGAAGGGAATTGAATGAAATGAAATGAAACGAAACGAAACGAAACGAAATGAAACGAAATTAAATTAAATTAAATTAAAATAGTGATTTTATTTATATATACTAATATTATACTACACAATATTCAAACTAACAAACACTTTTGGCATGGTCTAAAAAGACCGTCAGCTAGGTTGGCCTAAACTATAGAAATAAACATATTGTTACCAATATCTATACCATAAAAATAATAACAATTCATAAATTAGAAGAATCACGTAATGAACATAGTAAAAATATACTCTAAATTATCCTTACTTACCAATACCAAATACAATTTTTTCTCATAATACAAACATAATATATAAAAAGTGGTAACCAAATAATATAAGGAGCCATCATCAGCTAGATTTTTATGAATTAATAATTAATTTGCCTTACCAACTGTCTGACAGTCCACGCATTTTCCAAAACGTTTCCCAAAGCACGCCAATCCTTCCCATTAATAAAATTAAAAAACTCCTCTCTATCTAAAATTGACTTCCCTAACCAACTCCTTCTGTGATACATCAATAAAGGATAATTTACAACAAAATGAAATACTATCTCATCTTCTAATAGATTGCACAGCGAACATGCGAAATTATTATCTTTTAGCCATGGTTTGTAATTAAAATTAAGCAGTTCCGCCCTAGCTTTAATAATCCATGATATGGAGATAATACCTAAATCATCAGTCAAATAACCGTTGTTAAGGTCGAGAGTTAGGTACTGCTGGTGATAAACTGATGTTCTGGCCCTGCCTATACATTCAGGGCCTCCACGATACTAAGAAGATTTGCCCGCATAGCATCCGAAGTCTGGTTCGATTCCGAACTTTCTTCCCATTTTTTTCCAATCCCGACACCAAAAAACATTTTTGTTTATAACTTGCTTTGCAATATTTCTAGCCAATTTATCCGGTCTTAAAGTCATAACTTTTACAATATAATTTAGATTAATTTTTAATGCGAATAAATGTAATTTTTCAAACCCAGTCTCCAAATATAATGTACATGTCGGGGTATTAAAATTTAATCGAAATAATCTTTTGATAAACATTTTTTCCGTTGCTTTTATTCGTTCACTCGCTTTAAAAACTGTTAAAAACTTAAAAAACTGTTAAAAACTTAAAAAACTGTTCTAAAAACTGACTGTAGAAATGATATTTGCCTACTAGCAACAAATCAATTATATGGGTGAGGAACTAGACATTACAGTACCCAAACAACCAACTAATTTGTGACTATCCACCAATGGCGATAACGACAAATTACCTACGTGCTGTTCATTCGACACTGTTATTAATTAGCAGAACGAATACATCATTCGTTACAGCTAATAAGTTTTATAAATATTAAACATGTTATTACCATCATTTCAAATCTATCTTAACATATTTTGGGTAATATCGGTAAACAATAATACAATCTAGACATATTGAATAGTTGTCTCTATGGCATGCAATATTATTTACTATGAAGATCTTTACAATAATTTGGACATTTTAAAATGATTTTGTTTCAAGTATGCTCTAAAAGTAACATTTAAATATAATGAAATTACATTAAGCAGTTATTAATTACTGTGCTAAAGTATTGCCACCAAGTTACGCGAAAGATGAAATCAATATTCATCAGTCTCAAAACATCGACTTTAGAAGGGGATATGCCTCTATCTATGAATCACATATATTATTTCTCAAGGCCATTTTTTTGTCGGTACGCCATAACTTCCTTAATACATCATCAAATTACATGAATGAGGCATCATTTTAAAGCATTCCTTAACCGCTACACCGGAAAAATATACAAAATACAATTATACGAAAAAAAAAAAAAAAGAAAAGAAATACAAATCTGAAAGTAACAGTGATGTAAGATCAAGTAAGATGTAGGGATATTTTCCTGGCGTTAGCAACACTGATTATAACAATACCCAGCTGGAGAGCGGCCGTTGTGTGTACTTTAATTAAGTGGGATTTAAGTAAGTTAGAATGCGAATGCTTCGCACGGTTCAGCTAGTTAAAAATAAAACCATTTCATAGTTATGGATTTTATGGTTTTATTCTGATTATAGTTGACCAAAAAGGAGGGTTTATATAAAAAAAGGATATTGAAACATATTTTGGGCAAGTTATAGTTAATTTTTAATAATTTTTTTAAAAAATATTTTCAATTTTAAATATTTTTTTGTTTACAACATAATGTAAAAAAAGTAAATTTATTTTGTTTTCCCACATCATAAGAAACATTCCTGTGTATGGAAACCATGGTACCTAACTCAACAAACATAATTTTAGTGATTTTTTCAATTATTTGGTAAATGTTAGGAAAAAAAAATCAGATTTTCAATGTAAAACATAAGATTTATTAGAATAAATCACTGCTCAATGCTATCTATACACACAAACATTCCAGATACTATGAAGAATATCTGGTGAAAGTTTTATTAGAATATATCAAGTTGTTAGAAAGTTATTTAAACTTACGTAGAGTGTAGTTTACAAAAACGCAGTTTTGAGAAATCACTGTTCAAAGTATTTATTCCACTACACACACTAAAAGTCACCTGCTCCATAAGAGACACCCTTTTTTACTTTTTTCTTTTATTCTTCCTCCATCTGGGCCCTTTTCAATATCTTTCTGTATTTCTTGTATTTTTCAGTGTCCCTCACTTTTCTCAATTTAGACGATGGATGTCCTTTTTCGGACTGAGAGAAACCGTGTTTCTAACTGGTGAAATTCCAGTCTTTGCAAAATGATGTATCATTGTAATTAAATGCCCCTCATTATACAAGCACACACACTCTGCTATTAAGGAATCAACCTTTCTTTTGGCTGTAAAAATAATCTTAGGGCATTTACTCCATATTGCCCCACGCAGAGTTGCATTCTGAGTTTTTACGGAGGCGCAACGTTTCAATAACCCATCATTCGACAAACGTTTATATAGGGGCAAAATATGATGGTAAACTGTATCATTGATTGGTGTTTTTATACAGTCTTTGTGTTTTCTTGGTAGTACATGGTTTGCAATGTCTCTTTGGTAGAAACACCAACTACCAGGGCATTTTTGATTTAGTGGCCTAGTGTCTGTCGAGCGACAATGATCCAAAGTAGTAACACTGTTGCTGTTATTGTTACTTTGTTTATTATAAACATAACCTCAAACAACAATACAACAGATGTCAGCTGGAATCAAAAAATACACCATAGAGTTGCAACAGCTGACTGATGAAACTATCTATTGATTCGTAATACTTGTATATGTAATTATATAAAATAAAATAATTTAGTAAATATTGTAATACAATTTTAAACGCTAAATGATGTATACATAAAATAGGCCTACTAAAATATGAACAGAATAAGTAAAATAAAAGATAATATAGACTGAAAAGTCGAATGTCGTACGAAATCGTAGAGCACAATATTCTCAATTTTATTTATAAAATACTTGAAAAAATGGTCCGAAAGGCATAAAACTTTGTGTACGTGTTAAAAACAAAATTTGCAACAAAAAATATTACTTTTGAAAAATGTAAAAAATTAAGAAAAATGGTCCCTAGATAGAGGCATATCCTATTTTACATGACAAATACAGGAGTACAGCCAATCATAACTGTTGACAGTGATGCATGTGAGACTATTTATAATGGACTGATGTCGGGAGCTAATCAACTATACAAATATTCTGTTAGTTTTATTTTTATTATGAGCCGTTAAAATTATGAATTATTAATCTGTAAATATATTAAGAGGGGAAACTAAATACATTTGTATCAATTATGAAACTACACTCCGTTCATTACATAATTGCACTGCAGTATTGTATGTACGTTTTATAAAATAAGGTTAAAGTGCATTATAACACAAATCTTATCAGTTTTTATAATGTTAATTTATATTAGTTTATATGTGAAATTTCATTAGTACTGGTTTTATAGTTCACTTGTGTTTGATCAAAACATTACTATTTTAAAAGCATTAACATTATAACATTCCCTGAAACTATTAAAACTAAATTAAAAAATTTCCTCACAATATTTGTTTAGTAGTTATTTTAGCAGACGACAGACAATCTGATACACCAACCTTTCAGCTATAATGTAACCTTTTCCTTTTTCCGGTAGCTAATGTGTGTTTACGACATGTTATGTGCATTTAATATGCAAGTATCAATCTACCGTAAAAATTGATATATGTATTACACTGTTTACTCAGTTATTGATATCAAAAATACATAATGTTAAATTCATGTTTAGTAAATTTATCATTTCTTTATTATCAAATTGAATAAAACTAGATAAAATACAAAATGAGTTCCTGTACTTAAGGAGTAACTATATAGTTTGCTTCTAAATCATGAATACGCAGGGACAGATCCGGACTGCAACACGAATTTTGCGTAAATACCCCAAATCCCTACTCTAACAAACAACGGTTTTAGAAGCTACTATTCTATGCAATAATAATATTATTATCTATTAATTAGAAAGTTAATAGCGTAGAAGTTTTTATTGTTTGGAAATCATGCAATAACTGTTATGAATGGATATATTTGTAACTAGTGGTTCTAGCAATGCTTTGCTATCGCTTAATTTAATACTAGTGGACCCGGCAATGCTTCGCTATTGCTTGATTTACCTAACCTAAAATTTATTATATTCAGTTTTTGATCCAAATCAATTGTTGATCAAAATCAGCTGTTTTAAGCTTTTCATACGAACAGCTGTTTTTTGTGCCCCTGATCAAAAGAAATCTTTCTTCTTCTTCCTTAAGATTGACCTTCCATAAGATTAACATTGAAACTTTGAGGGCCACTGGGGCGTATCCCTGACGACGGATGTAAATTATAATGGGATTCTGCTCATCTACAGGACACTACCTTTCTAACGGTATGCGCGAATTTCTCCTACGATGCACACAAGCTGAGAAAAAAGGACGACAAGTTTTGTGCTTGCCTATTAATATATAGATATAATATGTAACAACCAATGTTTGAATTGAATTGAAATATAGTAAACATTTTTAGTTGATTTTTTTTTACTTTAAGTTGGTCAATCTAACCTAAAAAGCTGTTGATTTTGAAAAAAAAATAAACTGATTACAAATTTGCTAGTAAAGTTGCTATGGTAATAAATGTAAACAACATGTGTTACTAAGCATTTTATACGAACGGCTGATTTTGTGCGCTATGGTCTTGAGTCCATACAAAAGAGGCTGTTTAGTTTTTTCCAAATTTGAAACCTTTTCTGGAAACTTTAAAAATTTTTCTTTATATAAAAACCTAGGTCGGACTATTACGATCATTTTCAAACAAAAAATAACCAAAATGGTCGAGCCGTTTTCAAGTGATGCGCTTACAAAGGAACAGCAATTCATTTTTATTATATAGATGTATTTTAAATGCAATTACAATAACCTCTCCCCGTTGTACGGGTGTCTGTATTTTGTTGCAATGTATCTCTAATTAATGTACTCACATAAATACTTTATGGAATGTTAAATATCGACAAATTTAACATTCTTTAAAATTGTATTCGTTTATATATATATATATTTTGTAATTGGTAACATTGTTACATTAAAATTAAGAGTGATTCGTGTAAATTTTATTTTTAACCCTCCAAGTGCTAACGTCGCATATGTGATGTATTAAAGTCGCGTTACGGTGCTAACGTCGCATATGCGACGTTTGCGCAACACATTTTGTAGATGTGTACGACGCCGCTATTTTTAATACAATCGGATACTTTTATGTATGGTTGTGTTTGGAAAGAGTCACTTTATTATAATTCAGAGTTTCATAGCGATATTGACTCAAACAAACCTTCGGCAGAATTGTCAAATCAACTATCTAATCGTGTAGTACGCGTAGATAGTCGCTCGGAACTCGGATTTTGTTTGTTTATCCACTAGTTGTTATTCATTTTTAGTTTCAGTTTAGATCAGTTTATTTTTATTTGTTTTTGAACTTAGCAATTCAAGTGCTATTAGAGGTGCGTTTGAAAATAGTGACTTTTAGAGAATTTGAACTGTAAATATTTTGTTCTTCTTTTTTTTCTTGTATATAATGTGTGTGTTATTCCTTTATAACAAATTAAAACCATAAATATTGGGCCTAGACAGTACTTTTATATCTTTAGAGGCAAGTTTTTCTTCTTTGTGCGGAAAACTAATTTTTTTATAAAAAACAAGAGTTTTTTTTATAGACAAGAATTTTTTTTTTACAGCAAAGTAGTATTGTTATGTATATTTCTATATAAAATTGTACAACTTTTGGCTATATTGGATTTTCTACATTACTTTTGTTTACATATTTTGAGTGAGTGGTTTAAGAACACACATTTTTTTTATTTTTTATTTTTACATTGGTCAACAAAAAAAAAAAAGTATAAAAATTATAAGGTAAGCCTGTTAAAGCTATTTACTGTAAAGAGCAAGTAATTGTGATTAAAATGACAAATAATAAGTCTTACTTTACTGTTAGTGAGTATTTTATAATGAATTTAGTTAATAAGCATGCACGGAACCAAAAAAACCCTTAGCACTAAAGAGCAACATAGTCAACACTTGGAGGGTTAAGAATATAATTACTTATAAGTTTTTGTTTTGTAATAGCTGAAACATAATAGTATAACAAACTATCCGCTTTAGTAAACCTCAGATAATGTATGCGATTTTCTAAATAAATATATAAAAAATAAATAAATGACTAATTGTATGTTATTTATTTTAAACATACAATTATTATAAGTATCACAAATAAAATGTTTATATTCTGTCATTAAATCTAATTACAAATTTAAGTTTTTTATTTCAAATATAATAAAACAATAGAGACAGTTAATATTAAATACCAAATAATAAATAAATATAAATTATATTTACAGTATCTACGTATAGTAAATAATGTCAATTATTGTGTTTGTATAAAATCATTACTAATAGGCCTACACGATTGCAATGGCTAAATTAATTACTGTATTAAACTATTGCACACAAGTACGTTGAAAGATCAAATCAATATTCGTCAGTATCAAAACATCGACTTCAGTTAATTACCTGACAATTCCAGGAGTACAGCCAATCATAACTGTTGACAGTGATCTACGTCAGACTATGTACAACGGACTGACGTCGGGAGCTAATCAACTACAATATATAATATACTGTATTCTGCTTCAATTATTTGGCAACACAAATTTCTTCGCTCAACAATTATATATATGAAAGTAGAGTGAAACATGCATTTTCATACTACAGTATTTTCTTTTACATTGTATTGAACAAAGTATTTTGTACATTAGAAGCTACGAATGTTTACAGTAGGTTGAAGGGGGGGGGGGGGGGTGTCCTACTCTTATTTAAGGATGTCAAGCTAAACATTTACTTATAATTAAAAAAAAAAATAAAAATTCTTGCTTTTTGTAATTTTTTTAATTATTATTAGTTAATACAAAATGTATGTTATTAATTAATACATGTTTCAGTGTCAAAATTGGCAAAGAAAATGGAAAATGGAAGATATTTTCCTGTAAATTTTAAGCCAATAGAGAAATGAAAAAAATTCAAATATGAAATATATTGATAATAGTGAGAGCTTCAATTTGATATGTAAGATGACCCACATTGTGATTAGAAAATTTTGAAATATTGACTTTTTAAACTTCTAAAAGTTGTAATTTTTGAAACCTTCTAAAAACGTGAGAAAACAAAAAAATAGGTATTGTTTGAAAGGGCACATCTTTGTCAATGTACTTTAAAAAATGTAGCTGTTAAAAAAAATTTATGTATGTTGTAAAATGATATGTAAACTTAAGTTTTTATGATGTTTCGGGTCACCCTGTATTGACGGTGCAAGATAAAAGAAAAAAGATTTTTTTTAATGATCAGTGTACCGAGACCTTTAAAATGAGGTACAACACGACCTACCTTTACATTTGAAAATTTCCGAAAAACCAACCCCCACCCCCCAAAAATACTCTTTTGGGGCATTTTAGAGGGTTGAAAATATTCCTTGGGGTCGAAATAGGGAGTTATCAGTTAACTAAATGTCTAAGTATACTCGTTTCAATGCTATACAAGCCGGCCACCCGCTCTGATACACCCTGAATATGTGTTCGCACTCTAGCGGCCGCTTTTTAAGTCCAATTTGGTTCAAATTTGGTACACATGTTGTTTGTCTACGTTGCTCTGAAGAGTTCGTTAGCCAAAAAAATCCAACAATCGGAAACATGTTTTTTGACCAGAAGTAAAATTTTGTTGAGATTTTTCCTACGAGAATGAATTTGTTTTTGAGTTTTTTCTACGAATATACATTTAGGGTGTTATTCTGCATACTTTGTATTTTTTACGCGACCTTATAGCTCGCTTGTTTCCCCCAAAATCGATCAAAACGTAAAATACCATAGAAGTACCCGGTTCAAAGCAATGCATGATGTATTGAATATACTCCCAATATGCGAAATGGCGTGCAAAGAACGCAATGCTTTGTTAATTGAAGATACTCCCAATATGCGGAATGGCGTGCAAACCATTTTTGTAGCTATTCAGCACCGTCGTGAACAGACCTATTTCCCAAACTGTTGGTTGAAACCCTAAAACATAGGCCTATAAACTTAATTTTGGAAATTTGCTCAACTCACGTCAGCGGTTCAGCTGCGTGGTCGAATTATTTGTTTTACTGATTTAAATTAGACAACCATTTTTAAGTCATGATTCTAGTTTAAATTAAGTTTCTAAATATAAATCACTCAACAGGTTTATCAAGGATATGAATAATCTAAAACTGTGTCGAGTTGTAGAAACTAGTGACTTAATCAGCTGTTTTATATTTTATTATGTTAAATTTCTCACGCTAATCAGTATGTACAATTCGGTCAATATAAATGAAAATTTAAAAATGTACAAGTAGTTGGTTTCAAATAAATTCACTAAAAAGACATATCTCAATGATGCTCGCAATTTCATGAATATAATAATTGATACTTTGTAATAGAATTTTATTTACAGTTAATTGTCTTTAATTTATTCCTGAAATAGTAATGGAAACAAACTGATAAGAACATAGACTATATTGGAAGCAGTAACCGTTATAAGCTGCTCGGTATATTAAGTAAGTTGGTTTAAATTTAACAAAAAACAAAGTTGGTTTTATTTAAAATTTTGGTTAAATAAATTATATAATTTTAGTCGATTAATATGTAATTATTGGACAACCACAGGAGGTCGAAAGGTGTAACAGCAGGTGTGAACATCAATTACTTTATGTTTTACTCTGTACATTAATTAATTCTCTAAACAACGAAAATTCAACTAATTACAGTTTAAAAGTATCTAATTACTGTACTTTTGTTTGGATTTACAAATCTGGAAATAATTCTACAGAAACTGAAAAACGATGTAGATCATATTGTTGACATTTTAGTTGAATACCATAGAAACCCGAGTGAATTGTTTTTGTAAACGAATGCTTTAACAATTACGCACGTGTGGATAAATTGAATGCAATTTTTTAAAATTATCTTTCTTCTATAAGCTAAGCAATTTTTTCCAGTAATTATGTGTTAAAAATAATTTATCGTAACCGTGTTCGCATTGATTAAACTGTTGTAGGCCTATACATTAGTTATACAATTACCTTTACAAAATCTATCCTTTTGTTTCTACAAACTTTACAACAAAGCCTCGTGTTAATAGCACACTTTCAAAAATGTGACATCATTGAATGTTTACAATTTATTTATTTAAATTATATTTTGGTTATGTCTTATACCTTTTCATTATTATCAATACTAGTAAGCCCCGATGAAAATCACAGGCTGATTAATTAGATACACATCAAAAATACATCGTTTAAAAAACAAGCTATTAAAAAACAACATTAAGGAATACTTATCTAGGCCTACATAACTATACTGATGGAAATTTTTAAGTCGGTAAATGTGTACAATAAGAATTATAAAACTGTAGACCTATTTGTTAACATTTTGTATTTATGTACGTTATTATAAGGTATTTAAAGAAAGATACAAATATTATCTTTCAATTGCTTTTTATTTCGTATTGATGGATCAAATGATTTAGAAGTTATTAATATTATAGTAAATAAACGGTATCAGTTAACTGACACAAACTTTCTCCCAACTTACTGTAGTCAAAATAATATTGTTTTTAATCATTTTATTTACTACTTTTTAGAACAAAACAAAAAAATAATATTCTACCTACGTCAATCGTATAAAAAAGTTATTGTCCCAGGCGGGATTTGATCGCGCGACCTTTGAATTACTGGCCGTCCTCGCTACCGTTGTGCTACCCCGTGCGGCCGTCGCCATGATGCTAGATTGACAACATAAACTTGTTTATTTTTTAACATTTCCCCATAATTATGAAACGCCGAAGTTTTGATAAAAGCGGGTGGTGTCATTTTGTTTGGCATCTTAAGCACTATAAATACTGAAAATTTGATCAAAATCGTTAGAGCCGTTTTTGAGAAATTTGCATTTTTGTCGTTTTTTATTGGTTTTTTGGGGTAAATTACCCTTAAAAATTAAAAATATAAAAAAATGAAAAAAACGCCTGGAGATATTAGGGTTTAGTACCTACATACCAAATTTCATGAAAATCGGACCAATAGTGTCCCCTCTGGTCGTGTATACATACTGACACACTGACAGACAGACACCACGTTAAAAACCCTTTTTTGGGTTCAGGGAGCACCAAAACAAAAAATTCCACTAAAAATATTTTTGGGTTCAGGGAGCACTAACACAGATAATTGCACTAAACAATTTTTTGGGGTTCTGGGAGCACCAAAACAGATAATTCAACTGAAAATTCAAATTCGAACATTTTTACGAAAACAATACTTTCTCCATATACTACGTATAGGGTGGAGAAAGTAAACATTAATAATCGAATATGTTTATGTTATACGAAGATGTACGAATGTTTCCGAAGTTAAACGAATATATCTTGTCAGGGTTGTTGGTAAATACCAGCAACCGATAAGAAAAAATATTAAAATAATTATTATTAAGAAATAAATTTACAAAAGAAAACAAACTAAATTAGAATTTAATTCATCGTACAGCGGAAGTCTGAAACGGATGTCCAGTATTAGGTTACAAACTCAAGGCAGCATACGCCGGCATTTCCACGCACGTAGGCCAAATCTGTAACCTCATAAAATAATGCCAAATTTACCAAAATCGTTAGCCAATCATGAGGAATCAATATTCAAACGGACCAACCAGGATGAGCCAAGTAGAGGCGATAAAAAGAAGTGGGAAAGGAATATGTGAAAAAGGTGGTCTATCACACAGTGTCCATCAAGAAGTAAACATCAAGTCATCTACATTCAGTATAAATCAATTAAACAAGTCTTAGTAAAAATATCCATCAAGAAGTGAACATCTAGTGATCTACATTCTGTAAGAATCACTTAACAAATATCATTCTTGGAAAGTATCCAAAACGTGTAAGTGTCGGGCGGTATATTAGTGCGTGATAAAATTGCGGCGACCAAAGTTTAATAAAATATCAGAATTAATTTAATTAAGTGAAAGTGAAAGAGAGAAGGGAAAAAATGTTCATACCAATGTAAGTAGTTTTAATATCTTTTAATTGTAAGACAGATCTCAGGGTGTAACAATATTTAAATTGAAACAAGAATCATATATAAGCATTTTAATCTTAGACCTACATTAGCTTAGGATGTACTGTATTTAGTTTTATTGGGACTGAACCATAAGAGTTAGCTGCCAGACCTTGAGTCGTTAAGCAATCGGGGATGGTCCACAATTTAACAGTAAAGATTTAAATCATATTTTATTGACACATAATTACGCCATAAATGATAATTTGATGTATTACATAAATTCACTATTTTAATTGTTACAAATTGATTTGTTTAGTTAGCGTGGAGGGTATACTTTATTGTTTAAATAATGTCTACGATTGCTATTTGTAATGGGATTTTAATTGTTGTAAAATTTGAATTATTGAAAGAAGTGAGTTAGTGACATTTTAATATATATATTCACTGATAGTTAAAATACTTGAAGAATTTGGATTAATATATTTATATTTTCTAAACTCAAACGTCTCTGTAATTATTCATGCCTAATACTTTGGAGTAACTCTAGAGCCTAGCGATATTTTGATTCCTGACGGGAATCTGGTGGACGCCCCCAAACTGTTGAAGAACCAATGAAAAGGTATATGTCTTAGTAGTTCAGTATTTAATTCAAAATTAGAATCAAAGTCAAAAGGCCTTACTTGTCATACCTCACAAGTAACCTTACATGGTAAAGTCGCCCCAAATTTACATAACCTTACAATATCTTCTTTAAATTTGTATAGGCCTAAAAAAATAATTGATGATAAAAGGTTATAACGATTGAAGTTGTAAACATAACCCCAAACTACAATATACATTGGGTTTTTGTATTACAGGTGATGGCTGAAATCAGGTGTTAAGATGTAGGAATGTTTCTGAAGTTAAAGGAATATGTATTTTTTCTTTAAATTTGTATAAACAAATCTATTGATGATAAAAGGTTGTATTTATATAGGTTTCACTTATTTTCAAATCGTCCTTTGTCCAATCAACAAAAATGTTAGTAAACTATAAAAAGGCCCTAAAAATTTAATTCTTTTTATTATCAGTAAATTTTTCTCTCTCTTTATTTATTAAAAAGCTTAGTTAAATTATAAACAAACACAACAATGATATCTTATAGAGATATTAAGTAATTTAATACAATTGTTTGGATAAAGGACGTTTTGAAACCAAAACAAGGATAATGGACGTTTTGAAAATAATAATAAAGGATAAAGGTCATTTTGAATAAAAAAACGAAACCGTGTTCCACAAAGTCTCAGGTTTATATTCTTGAATAACTATGAAAATCATGACTTGTTGTAACATAAGAATAAAATAAATAGAAACAAATATTTTTACAAAGTTTTAAAACCCTTCGGCATCATTCATTATTCCTCCTTCATTTTCATCTTCCGACTCAACATTATCTTCAACTCCTGGAAATAGCAAATGAAGTTGGAATTTTTCAACTTTAAAGCCGGGTTTTATAATTTTTTTAGACTGACCAAGATTTGTATAGCACCAAGGTTCACCTGCAACAAGTACTTGACTATTTGGAACAGTACTTCGTGTTATGAAAAACCTTTTGGTACTGGAAAATTTAAAGTGCCAGTTTTGAGGTTTTTTCATATAATTTTCACATACTGCCTTCCGATCATAAATATTGCAACTCTCCGTCATACTTATTGTGGTACCACATTCCCGAAATATTTCAATGTATCTTTCATGATTGATAGTGGTGTCATAATTTTTAATATCTTTTTCAATCCGTCCAAAGACACGGTCAGGTGGCATATATGAATGTCCGGGAACAGGAAATATCACACAAACTTGTTTAACATTGGCTGGTGCTTCATTTACTAACCAATATTGAAGCATACATATCATTGCACTATTTCGATTTTGTCCTCCACACCCATAGGCGAAAAGCTTTACAATAATGAGGTCAGTATTTTTCAATCCATGAAACACAGCTGATGAGATTTCATTGGAACCCTTTTTGTAGTCAGATTCGGTCCAGTAATAAATAAATACATTTTCTTTAGTCTGTTTATCTTTAGATGTTCCTTGGCAAATTGTAAAGTTATTTAGATAGAATTGCCGGCTGTAGTAGGCCGCTTGATCCGGTATTTTTGGTAAAACCAAATTTGTTTGACAATCAAATTATTTTGTGTCTTAAGTTGAGTGAAAAACAGTCTGCTCTTGCTCTGTGAAGCCTGTATTCCGTTTCTACT
>JAGFPH010003434.1:68177-108881 GCA_018207615.1 Philaenus spumarius | reverse complement strand
ACATTTCATTCCAATCCGTTTGGTGGTTTTTGAGATTTCGTGATGAGTAAGTCAGTGAGTGGTATTTGAATTTTGTATATATACTAGCTGCCCGATCCGGCTTTTCGCGGTTAGAGAAATCAAAGTTAAATGTATATTAAAAAAAAAATATATCAATAAATATATTACACTATGAATTTCTGATGGTGATTTTTAATAACTTTGACTCCCAAAACCCTCCCTAAAATTACATGTTTTTTGAAATTCTTTCTTAGCGAACACCAAGGGCCCTAGAGGAAGCTACATACCAAATTTCATTCCAATCCATTCGATTTTTTTAGTAACTTTAATCCCCTAAAATTTCGAATTTTTTTAACACCTTTCTTAGCGAGCATCTAGGGCCCTAGAGGAAGCTACATACCAAATTTCGTTTCAATCCGTTCGGTAGTTTTTGAGATTTCGTGATGAGTCAGTGAGTGAGTGAGTGAGTAAGTTGGGAATTTTCTTTTATATATAGATTATGTTTTTTGTTATTATAAAACATATATGTAGAACAATTCCATATACAAATCAAACAAAGATTAATTACAAAAGCGTTATCTACATTTTTTTACATATTTTAAATCTTCAGAACAATTGTCATTCCCCAAAAGTAAAACAAAACTAAATACCTGATAGTCACCTAAAAATTACAAATAAAATTATAACGCCAGAATCCATTAATACTATACTTTACTATTCTTTCAAAAAGACGTATATATAAAAAAATCGTTTTCGAAAATCAAGATCTAACTTTAAAGTACAGTAAAAGTTACATGCAGTGTCAATATTTAAGTGTTTCTAAAAGGATCTGGTAAAAATAATAATTGGAGTATTTTTCCTGCCTGAGTATGTAACTGAGGTGAAATTTAAACATAGAATGATCTGCTCTAAAATTAGTATTTCTTTTTTTTCGTGTGCGAAAATGTAATACTGCAACTGACAGAAGTGTCTTTAGACCATATATTTTCATATTTTCTGGCATTAATTAAATATTAAAGATAGTTATGTAAGCTAATTTCTTAAAATTGTAACAGTTACGTTCAAGTTTGGAATCGTCAAATTTGTTTATCAAAGTTTTAAAACATTCTGTGGATTTAACGAATCTCTGATACTAACAAGCAATACAATCTGTAAAGTGGTTTATAAATAGGCTGCTATAAGTAAAACATATGTTGGGCGTATTTGTTCTTCTAATTTATTTTGTTTGTTGATATTATGAACGTGAATGTCTATACAACAAATGCAATGTCAGCGACCACTGGATTCGTACAATATGAATAATTTATTGCTTTCTCTATCTCTGAGTGAACACACAAAAGGCCTTCAGGAGCATACATTATTCAATACCCTTAGAAGCCTTTAATATGCGATGTCGACACTTTGCTATTTATAGAATTTCATGACAATTTTTCATTTATGAACACATGGCACCTTAGTCAATCCTCTTAATAAACAATATTAACAGTGTATCATATACAGGGTGGTTATAAAGTCACTTCCTCTCCCTTTAACTTGTGTGTTTGTTAACGATAATAACTTAACCCAAAGTATCTTTTGAAGCAATCGGAAATTTTGAGTGTCCCCTAAAAATGGGTGATTTTAGGGACAATCAAAATTTTTAAATGGGAAGTATGGTCATGTGATACCTTATTTTAAAGGTCTATTTATGACTAGGAAAATTACGTATAAAAATCGGACAACCCAAAGCAAAATGGCGGTCATAAACGTGTTGAAATAAATCGACATAAAGTTGCTAATATCTCAAAAAGGAAGAGTTTTTAGACGCCAACCCCCGTATTGGGAGTATCTTCAATACACAAACATTGCGTGTTTCGCAAGCCAACTCCCGGATTGGGAGTATATTCAATGCACAATTCATTGCATGCTTCGGATGCCAACCCCCGTATTGGGAGTATCTTCAGTACACAATTTATTGCGTGCTTCGCACGCACACCCCATGGTAGAATCCACCACTTGGCTTTGAACCTGGTACTTTTATGGTACTTTACGTATTGAACGATTTTTGGGAACCAAGTGAGCTATAAGGTGGCGTAAAAAAAAAGAAATGTGCAGAATAACATCCTACGTTTATATTTGTAGATACAACTAAAAAACTAATTTATTCTCGTAGGAAAATCTCAAAAAATAGTTACATCTGGTCAAAAAACGTGCTTCGGATTGTTGGAATTTTTTTGGCTGGAGAACTATTCCAAACGACGTAGACAACCGACATGTGTACCAATGTTACTTAACCAAAATTACATCACGAATGTAGCTTGTATTGTTTTATAGAACACATAATTTACTTGGGCACAAGTTAATATCTTAGAAACGATAATTACAGATCTTAAGACACATTCTAAGACAGATTGTACTTGATAAAGGCACATCTCAGATTTCATTGCAATATAATTTGCCTAGAGAAGACTTACCTTCCTTCTATTATTAAACTTTAATTCCAGACTTTAATCTTGCCACTGATGAATAATAAGTAAACTCGTTACGTAATCCTTTACTAGGTTTCTGACTGCCTTGAGGTATCTAGGTTGCTTTTTGAATTATAAGCGGAGCGGATTCTTGAAGAAACTCTAGATTATTTATACAGCTTTTAAGCACAGCAAAAATAAGAAACGAAAATTGTATCTATTCACTTACATAATGTTTTGAAGTTGGGCATTTACAAATTAATAATCAATTAATTAAAATATATACTGTGTGCGTATATTATTGAATTGTTATATAAGTGACTAGCTGCCCGATCCGGCTTTTCACGGATAGACAAATAGAAGTTAAATGTATATTAAAAAACAAAAATATATCAATCAATATATTACACTATGCATTTCTTATGGGTATGTTTAGTAACATTGACTCCCCGAACCCAACCTAAAATTTCGAATGTTTTTAAAACCTTTCTTAGCTAGCACCTAGGGCCATAGTGGAAGCTACATACCACATTTAATTCCAATCCGTTTGGTGTTTTTTTTTAGTAACTTTGACCCCCCCCCCCAAGGCCCCTCTAAAATTTCGAATTTTTAGAAAACCTTTCTTAGCGAGCACATATGGTCCGAGAGGAAGCTATAAACCAAATTTCATTCCAATTCGTTCAGTAGTTTTAGAGAAATCGTGATTTAGTAACTTTGACCCGCCCAAACACCCCTAAAATTTCTACATTTTTTAAAACCTTTCTTAGAGAGCACCCACGGCTCTAGAGGAAGCTACATACCAAATTCCATTGCAATCCGTTCAAGGTTTTTGAGATTTCGTGATGAGTCAGTGAGGGGTATTTGGATTTTATATATATACTAGCTGACACGTACGGCGTTGCCCGTGGTGGTTGGTATTTTCAGTCTTTTTAACGTAATTGTATTTTTTTTTAGGTGTTCAGTCAGTGAGTGGTATTTGGCTTGTATATATATAGATCTTAAATAATAAAAGCACTATTTTCATAATAATAAAAGATCTGAAATTATGATTTTAGTAGGCCTAACTTTGATCCCCCTAAACCCCTACTAAAATTTAAAATTTCGAAATTTTGAATACAATTTCTCAGTGAGCACCTATGGCCCTAGAGGAAGCTTAATTTAACATACCAAATTTAATTCCAATCTGTTCGGTAATTTAGGAGAAATCGTGATTTAATAACTTTGATCCCCCAAACCCCAATAAAATTTCGAATTTTTTCAAACCCTTTCTTAGTGAACACTTATGGCCCTATAGGAAGCTGCATACCAAATTTAATTCCAATCCGTTCGGTAGTTTTGAAGAAATCGTTTTTTAATAACTTTGATCCCCCAAATCCCTGCTAAAATTTCGAATTTTTTCTAACACTTTATTAGTGAGCACCTATAGCCCTAGATGAAGCTACATATAAAATTTCATTTCAATCCGTTGGTAGTTTTTGAGAAATCATTATGAGTGTGTCAGTGAGTGAGTGAGTAGTATTTCGCTTATATATATATAGATAGATTGAAAGCAAAAAGGACCTCTTGTTGTCGGTGAAGTTAATAATTTTTCATTACAGCAAAAAGTGATTTTAATAAACAAATATCGATATTCGGTTTTATTGCGGTTATTGTACTTTACTTTGGCCTTTAAAAGCTACAATCGATTATAAAACAGGGTTAAATGTATAACATACTCGAATGAATCGTGAAGGCAAACGATTTCCAGCCTAGAAGAAGTACCTCTTGTCGCTTATGGATAAATAACATGGTGCCTATGGTGGATATGGAGAAATAAATGGATAAAAGGACCCATTTCGTACGTACAACACTCCCCTAGAACTTTAGAGTTAATCAGAATGTCGTTATTACTAGCGACACGTAATATTGACGTGTAAACTCTAATACCAGTATATTTCCGGAAAATGGTGAATAAATTAAAGCTAAATATAACAAATTGAATCATTTTTACTATTTAAAATAAAAAACTTTAACAAATTACACGATATTTAACTTAATAAAAGAATTTGTATTAGTCAATATTATTCATTACATTTGTTTCATTTGTTCGGAACCTATTCACACTGATGGCATTTTTTCACTTGATGTTCATCACAGATAACTTTTCCGCCGCTAGAGTAAGTATCCGACATCCTATTCTTTTTCCAATCACAAAAATAACAGTAGGTTCTTCTTCCATTCTGAGGAACAACTTCGTTTCTATTACGCGGTAAAATATACTATTAAAAGAAGCGATACGTAAACTTTACGTGTTTTGTAGATAGTGGAGGTAAAAAGTTGGCACCAAACCAACACAGATGAACGCATCCACCAAGCAGTCTCAAAGCAACTAACTGTCCAAAGCACTGCTGAAAGGCTACAGCGGTAGAGGGGCGGGGGAGAAGGGGAGGGGACAAAATGTCGGCGACACACGTAAGTTTGACGTACGCTAGTGTTGTAGGGTGAAAAATGAGTCGCTCATAATTTCTAGTTGAGGCAACCGATACTGAGTTTTTAACTGAAGAACGTTTTCTGTTTAAAATAATGTTTGGCCCGTCAACAAGTCCTTTTCATTCATGAGATTCAAACTCTACCTCTTACATTGAAAGTTTGCTTTTAATTTTGCGATTTAACAATTATTAATAATCATTATTAATTACTATTAATCATAAATTATTGTTTATTTAATGTATAAACACTTACTGATACAGTTGTTGTAAGTATGGGTTGGCAGCAAAGCCGATTCTGAGTATGTTATACCGACACAGTTCCCGGACCTCAAAGAAAAGCCGCAAACGCTCAGTTTTAAATTTAAGAATTTCGTTTACTATTAAAAGAGGAAATTTGATTTTTGATATTGGTTAAAATTCTTAAATGTAAAAAATTAAGGTTGTTACTTCAAAGTATTAAAATGAGTTTTCCTCAAAACTCCCGTTTTCATTATATAATAATATAATATCGATAACTTAAACAACAAACATTTTAGAGATGTGATATTTCCACCAAATTGATCAGATTTTAGAGCTTAATTCCAAAATATCAATACCCAAAATTGAAAATTGTCGACAAGATTTCCTTTTTTGTTTTCCGCCTCAGCAAATTATTATATAGACGAGTTTTTTAGTTGCTAGTAAAGAATTCAAAATTACGGCCGGTTTTACGGTTTTTTCATAGTTTGACGCTAATGCGCTACCTAAAAATAACATTCGACATTTTATTTTTTTTTTATTTTCCCCAAAATCAGGATGCCGCCAACATGCGCAACTTTTTAGAATCCCAAATTCAAAACATCGCTTTTTTCGGCCTACCCTAAAAATATAGACAGTTAATTGTACAATTTTTATGTTGATGCGCTCATAAAGAAAAACTTATTTTATGTTATATTATCCTTTTCTGATTTATTGTTGATACTTTAGATATTTTCTTATAACTAATAATTCAATAAAATAAATGTAACTTCTACTAACATTGACAGCAGGTACCTGAAAATTTACCTTTATGTGCTTAATATAAACAAATATATTACTTGTGCCTAAGGCGTATACTATGGGAAGCAAACTCTAAAGAATATAAACAACATTTTTATATCCATACTAATATTAAAAAGAGGTAAAGTTAGTTTTTTTGTTTGTTTGTTTGTATGTAAGGGGGTAATCTCTGGAACAATTGAACCGATTGAAAAAAATAGTTTTGCTAATAAAAAGCTACACTATCCCTGAGTAAAATAGGCTATAACTCATTTCGATAAAAACATTTTTTATTTCATTATTTGTAAATTTAGTCTGAAAAAATTTTAGGTTAGGTCTTGGCTGATAAATCAACACCTTATCAGCAACCTTACATGTATTACCATAGCAACCAATTGAATAAAATAACAAATAACAGCTGTTTGGACTAATATTTCCATTAACAGCTAAATTCGAACTTTGTAATTGTAACATTTAGGTTAGTTTTTTATTAAAGTATAGAACTGAGCCTTAATGGTTCTTTTAACCTTTATTATAACTGCTGTTATAAAATATACGAAATAATTTGATTTGAACATTTGACATTATTTACCGTCTTAGTTTTGGAGTTATTATTAATCCTACTCCTTTATTATAAAGAAAACATAACATGATTTTGTGTATAAAAGGTTGCAACGGGGTTGGCGTGCGGATCACGCAGGGTTTCCCCTAGTATAATATAAATTTAGAGAGCTGTCACTGAAACATTTATTGTCTCCGAAGTAATAAAAGTAGAGCAATAATAAATTACCATTTCAATTGCTTGGTTCTTAATGATATGTCAGTAGGCTATTTAGACAATTTCTTTTACGTTTTCTACACTGACACCTTAATTTATAGCTGTTTAGAAAACCATTATTTGTAAGTCTCGGTAAATATTTATGATTTAAACATTGTCGAATTGTGTTGTTAAATATTTATTTTTATAATACAAAACTAACTTATATATTTGTTTTTAGATTCGCCATCTTATAAGTGGGACACCTTCGTATATTCTACTATTTCTACTTCATACTCAGGGCACACAATATAGACATACTTTTAGAAATGTTTTTAATTTTGTTTGAAACAAATAATCCAGGTGTGCTAGAGACCACACGGAAGAAGTGGAAACTTCTATGGCGATATTCCGATATTCTGATTTACACTTCAAAAGTATAGAACATATTGAATAAAAACAGAATTCATGAAATGAGGAAGCGCAATATCCATTTCAGAGGTATTACAAATTAGACTATTAAAACACAACTTACGAAATGAGGAAGCACAATGTTCATAACAGAGGTATTATAAACAGTAAACATTTATTAATATGCGGCAAAACTTTGGACCGTGTGCGAAGCCACAGGTACCTGCTAGTTTTAAATACTTATTACATTTGATTTTTCTGGCAGAGATTTATTTGCATAAATGGATGCTCTTTTACGGTACAAATTCAGAATGATTATTTTTAAATCATATGCTTTGTCAAAGACTAATATTATTTATAGTTTCCTAAATTGTTTAGTTACACTTTTAATAATTAAGATAGCTGCCTCCAAATTAAAAAGGGCAGTAAAATTCAATGCCATAGACACGTTGTACCTCAAAATGATTTGAAGCACGTAATAGATAGACTTTGCATAAATTTGATCAAGATTCAAAGTAAATATTCTTGTAGCTCTTACTGCATACTAAGTGGCGCCCTCTGAGGGGTTTAATCTTGTTACTTTCTGCAACATGGAAGTCGATAATCAGGAGAAGGTTAGTGTAAGACTAGGGAAACGTCGAACGGTAAACAGCAATGTAAATAATTCGACCACGCAGCTGATCCGCTGACGTGAGTTGAGCAAATTTTCTAAATTAAGTTTATAGACCTATGTTTTAGGGTTTCAACCAACAATATGGGAAATAGGTCTATTCACAACGGTGCTGAATAGCTGCAAAATGGTTCGCACGCCATTCCGCATATTGGCAGTATCTTCACCACACAAAGCATTGCGTGCTTCGCACCCCATTCCGCATATTGGGAGTATCTTCAATACACGATGCATTGCGTGCTTCGCACACCAACCCCACGGTAGAATCCACCACATTGCTTTGAACCAGGTACTTCTTTGGTATTTTACGTTTTGATCGATTTTGGGGGAACCAAGCGAGCTATAAGGTCGCGTAAAAAACAGAATGTGCAGAATAAAATAATACATTTATATATTGTTAAAAAAAACTCAAAAACTAATTCATTCTCTTAGGAAAAATTCCTAAAAAAAGTTACTTTCGGTCAAAAAACGTGCTTCTGGTTGTTGGATTTTTTTGGCAAACGAACTCTTCTGAGCGACGTAAACAACTAACATTAGTACCAAATTTGAACCAAATCGGACTTTAAATGCGGCCGGTAGGGGGCGAACACACACACACACACACACACACAAACACCCATATATATATATATATATATATATACATGATTTTGAATGACACCCCAAAACGTGTTCTTGGGACCATGATCGGTGTTCATTTGCTACTTCCTACCTTGGGTCTTACCATAAGGGCCACTGCAATAGCTCATTTTTCCTATGGAAATTCGCTAATTATGTGTGTATGTTGCCGTTAAAGCTGGTAAAAGAATTGAAGAAAAGTCGTGATGAACTTCCTGACGGGGGTTCACGACCACACACATGTATTTATTGTTATTTGCTGGTTACCTTTATTTGTTCACATGATGCATTAGTATAGACGGAAGGTCCATGAGTAGTAAAGACTCAGAGCATTAATAGTTTACTTACGACAAACAATCTATTATTTTTATAATTACAGACAAAGAATAACAAACGAAACTGTAAATTCCACTTGTACAAAATATTAGTAAGCGTTTTGCGTTGCGTAATGCACCATTCACCATTAAACTTATGGTAAGGCTGCGCACATTTTTAGAAAGGTTTTGTCATTATCGTTAACGGCAAACAAATTAGATATAGCAGGGTGATGCGTATTGAGGACTTTTAGAGTTATATTTCGCTACTAGATTGTAGTGAAACGCGATGGATACCCAATGGAGAGAGAGGACTGTAGCGACGACTTGATGGTGAGGAAGTCCCAAGCGTTACGTTTTAGAAGAAGAAAACACGATAACGGAACAGTTTATGTCAAATTGGTTGGTCGCTTGTGTAACCATGACAACGGTCAATATTGTAGATCAAAGGCCAATCCCGGGTCACCGCATGACGAAGCCAGAGTTTAGATAGTGCGTGTTTCAAATTTCCTTTTGAAATTGTTACGCCTGCTTAATGTTGCCCGAAGAAAACACAAGCATTGATACGGCTAAAGCGTTTCACAGATAAAAAAAAATTGTTTTACATATCCTTAAACAATCCCAATTTAAATTTCTTTTTGCAGATTCCTAGGCATAAACTTCAAGGAACACTGGATTGAATATAAATAGGATCCAACTTAAAACAAATTAGGAAAAAATTCATGTTTACTAAATCCACCAATTTGATATTACTAAGTGCATGCCATAGTAATAATTTAAAAGCAACATTGTAAAATCCAAATCGGGTGGTTTAGTTGGCTTACAGGATTATTTACACATTCATTTCATCTCTCATACCGCGTGTGCTTTTGTTTTTACTTAGTATTTCTGGTGCTCTGAATAAAATACTTGTATTTCCTGCTCGCGATTAAACCTTGAAACGTAAGAAAACTTTTCTGATTGACGTTATCTGAAAGTTGAAACAAATGTTCAGCCTCGTGCGATCAAGGCTTTTCTTTGTATTTGTTTCGGAAAGGTTGGCTGTCGGCATGGCCAAACTTTAACCTTTATACTTGTAAGATACAACTAAGCCTTTGGTACAATTTTCAAATAAAGGTAATTGAGCTACTTATGTTTCGCCGTTAGCTAGAAGGTGACTAATAGAAGTTAATATATTTTGTTTTTGGAGATTGTTCCATTTGGTTGTTTGTATTCTATTATGGAGTTTCACCAAGCAGTAACTGTGTTAACTTTAAAATATATTTGTGGCGAAATAACTTTACTTTGTGATTAACTTTAAAAGTCAATCAGTTAAAAATAAATTAAATTTATATGTAAACTAATTTTACAGATTTCTTAATTTATGTCAAATGTATTTTGTTATGATAAATGTAAACAAATAAATGCATTAATTTTGAACTTGCTTATGTGTAGTAGAAATTAGTTTAACAACATTTTACGTCCACGTTCAAATGTCTTATTATAATAGCAGTAGAGTACTGTAAATATATATAATTATAGTTATTAGCTGGATTAGAAATGAAAAACAGTTTAACTGCTTTTCATAAACGTTTAATCTGTTATACGTAAATATATTACACAGGGTGGTCTGGACCTAGCGTTGAAAATTTTTTTGGGTGATAGAACAACATAAATGCAACTTAAATACACAATTTAAAAAAATTCTACTTCACACTTCCACTAAAAAAAAAAATTATTTAAGGTATCTGTGCACGATACCTGATCTCATGACAAGATATTATACCCATCTCATTTATTAGATACTAGTAAATCCCCGTGAAAAATCACAGGCTGAATAATTAGATACACATCAGAAATACATAATTTTTTATACAAAATACTATTTAAACAACACACTTTATCTAGGCCTACCTAACTATGCAGACGGGGAGTTTTAACTCGGTAAATGTTTACAATTATAAGGACTATAAAACTGTAGGAATATTTGTTAAGATTTTGTGTTTATGTATATTATTATATATATTAAAAGAAAGATAAAAATATTATATTTTAATTGCCTTTTATTCCATATGATAGATCAAATGATTTAGAATATAATAGGCTATATTAATGATTGAAGTTGTAAACATAACCCCAAAGTATAATCTACGCTAGGTTTTGTTTGGGTATTACAGATGATGGGTGAAATCAGCTGTTATATTATCAAGATAAACGAATATTTATTTCTTCTTTAAATGTTACTCCACGTAGCGCGGACGTACACTCGCTTTTATAGGAGTTGATTGGAAATTCTTTCAGTTAATGATTTGTACATAATAATCACTGTTCCTAAATTGTTATTTTTTTTTTTTAGAAAATGACGATTTCATTGTACTATTTATCTGACATTAAAAATAATGCTATTTAAAATAGTGCTACAAGTTAAATTAGTGTTATTTTATTTATGTAAAAGCTTGTGGATAGTATAATTTTGGACTAACAAAGTTTTTTTTTTTAATTTATAATTTTTTAAACTGTGTAATTAAACTGAATTTATGTTGTTATATCACCCAAAAAGACATTTTAACGCTAGGTCCAGACCACCCCCGTTATATTTTAAATTCTTGTTGTAATTAAGAATTAAATAATTTTATTGTTGTTACTGTAATTATAAAAAAAATAATCCAACCATACCCTGTGATTTGAAGCTTTTCATAATTTGTATAATAAACAATAACGTCAATGTACTTATTGTGCAAGAGGTTTGTAAAAGGGTTGTTTAGACAAAGAATTTTCCAACAGTCATTGTTTGGGTAAAATATGTTTGCCAGTCTACTTAACCACAGAACATGGGCGCCAAAGTTACCCGCCTTGTTCTTTGTCCACAGCTTTTGTTGTGGTCACTGCTGTTACTTCAAGCTATGAAATATATAGTATATCGATGTAACAGTTGTAAGACAATAATACTTTTAGGGATTTTTTAGAATTAATATTAAGTATTCCGAATACCCGAACAATTGTACACACATTGTACACCCCCCCCCCCCCCACCCGAACACATTGTATTAGTTTGCACTATGGATATGCCAGTCTTGAAGTAATTTATTATGCCTTTATTGTTGTATACACAATTAATTGTTATTAATTAGTACTTTGAATCATCAAAAATATAACGATTCGTGTTAAAATTCTTTACACTTCTTTTCGATTGTTACTGGTACATAAATAATAAACGGTACCAGGAACTGGCACATACTTTCTCACAAATACATTTAAATTACTAAACTGATTCACTGTGACTTGTAGGGTGGGGTAGGAGAGTTTTTTTATTAAAGTTGGAGATTAACTAATAAATATTATTATTATTATTAATATCTAGTGAGAAAACTATTCGATCGATTTCGAAAAAAATTGCACCAAACACGTCAATTAGGTCTTCATAGATGCAAGTAAAATGGTTTTGAAATTTTTTTTAAACAACCCGCTTTATGGTCAAATACCCCCAAAAACAGTTATTATTATTAGCTAAACGAGAATTTTTAGAAAGATGCGGGTTTCTGTATATGGTAGGGCAAATTAAAGGCTACAAATAAGCCAAATTTTATCAAAATAGTTAGAGCCGTTTTTTAATAAAAAAATAATAACTGATTTTTTTGGGGTTTTTTTTTGCCAAAAAGGGGATTGTTTTTCAAAATTGTTCAAAACCCTCTTTTGTGCATCTATACAGGCGTACTGGACATGTCTGGTGCAAATTTGGTTGAAATCGATAGAATAGTTTTCTCTCTAGCTTTGTATACTTTTATTAAAGTAGGCGATTAACTAATAAATATTATTATTATTAGCTAGAGAGAAAACTATTAGATCGATTTCGAACAAATTTGCACCAAACACGTCAATTAGGTCTTTATAGATGCACGTAAAAAGGTTTTGATAATTTTTGAAAAACAACCCCCTTTATGGCCAAAAAACCCCCAAAAATAAGTTATTATTATTATTATTAATTAAAAGAAAATTTTTAGAAAGATGCGGGTTTTTGTATATGGTAGGGCACATTAAAGGCTACAAATAAGCCAAATTTTATCAAAATCGTTAGAGCCGTTTTTTTTATAAAACAATTATAACTGATTTTTGGGGGTTTTTTGGCCAAAAAGGGGGTTGTTTTTCAAAATTGTTCAAAACCCTTTTTCGTGCATCTATACAGGCGTACTGGACATGTCTGGTGCAAATTTGGTTGAAATCGATAGAATAGTTTTCTCTCTAGCTTTGTCTACATACAGACATACATACAGACATACAGACATACATACATACAGACATTTTGTAAAAACCACTTTTTTGGACTCAGGGGGTCCCAAAACGGATATTTCCACAAAAATCTCAACATCGATTTTTTTTGCGATCACTATACTTTCTCTATACTATAGTATAGTGAGAAAGTAAAAAACTAGCAATGCTTTCGTGGCCTAACCGGCTAAGGCGCTAGTATATGGTGATGGACTCTGCTGGTTCGAATCTCGGCAGGACCAAAACTTTTTCAAGCTGACTAGAGCGTTTCACATAATAGAGGGTTTCATAAAACGCATAAGAAAGTGCGTGACGGTAAAATTGATTAGAACTTTCCATAAAATGCATGGAGAAAATATGTGATGGTAAAATCCGGTTCACTGCCAGCAATCATAGCGTCGAGGTGCGCCTAGAAGTTTACACTTCAAAAAATGGTTGGGATATTATTTAATGAAATATCTGAACACTTGTTGTATAGTGCAAGTAACAACACTTTCAACAGTGGCACTAAAATATTGATATATCTATACTAATATTATAAAGAGGTAAAGTTAGTTTTTTGTTTGTATGTAGGGGGTAATCTCTGGAACTACTGAACCGATAGAAAAAATAGTTTTACTAATAAAAAGCTACACTATTTCTGAATAACATAGGCTATAATTTATTTCGATAAAAACATTTTGTTTATTTCAATATTTGTAGATTTAGTCGGAAAAGTTCTTAGGTTAGGCCTGTTGAAGTTTTAGTTTTTAAGTGGCTCACTGGTTCACTTAACAAAACTACGCCATGTTCAGACTCCAAGAGCCTTCTTTGTTATAGTGTAAGCAGAGTAGCCAACCTTATTTTAAGAATAAAAAACATTTTGATATTACACTGTTCTCATTATACTAATACAGAATGTCATAAGATAATATTTAACTACAGAGTTTAAATACGCACATTTAACAAGGCCTAGACTGATAAATCAACTCATGTATTAACATTTATTACCATAGCAACAAATTGAATAACATAACAGTTAACAGCTGTTTGCTTTAATATTTCCATTTACAGCCAATTTCAAAATTTGTATTTCTAAATTTTAGGTTAGGATTTTATTCTAAATTTTAGGTTAGGATTTTATTAAAGTGAAGACCTGAGCACTAATGGTTCTTTTAACCTTTAAAATTTCGTACATTTTATAACTGCTGTTATAAAATGTACGAAATAATATGATTTGAACATTTAACATTATTTACTTCCTTAGCTTTGGGGTTATTATTAATCCTATACCTTTATTATAAAAAAATCATAACACGATTATGTGTATACAGTAGAAGGTTCCAATGGGGTTGGCGTGAGGAGCACACAGTCGTTTTCCCTAGTATTTTATATTACTTAAAACTATATTTTGATTTTATATAATATAGCCTACAGTATTTCTCTTTGTGTGTAATAATCGATTTCGAATTTGATTTAGAAGAAACTGTTCTTAAAACATCAATAACTTAGATTCTAAATATTTTTGACTTTATGTATATTACTTTCAATAAAAAAATTTCTAAATTTGCGTATTTTATATTTTTACAGATCTGAATGTCAATTTAAAAAATTCTCTTATTCCTAATTCGTGACTTTGGTAATTTTTTAAGAACTTTTCCCTTTTTTTAGATTGTTCTATTTTTAGTATAAACAATGTTTATTATCAACAAATTAAAACTACACTATGTAATTATGTTTTTTCACAGGTTGTTTTTCGTAAAACGTAACATTCCTTAGAATTTATAGTTCTAAAATTAAGTGATGTTTATCTAAAAGTGACTAGTTGAATGCTATATTTATACACACACACTTATATATATTTATGTATATATATAGTTTTTGTATTTTAAACATATTTTGGCCATTCATCAAGTTTTATAAGTTCTAAGATAATAGTAAATGTATTTCTCACAAAGTAAATTCATTAGAGTGATTCGTTAATTATTGTGTAAGAAGATAAAATACTTTTACGTGAACAAACTTCTGGGCGTACTCCTAAATTGGGTAATTGTAGACATATTATTGTATAAAATTTTCTATGAATTCAATCTCTTTAATTTGTTTATGTTTTAATGAGCTTCAATGTAAACGTTCATAGGCTATGTATTTATAAAATGTGTTTTGTTTTTTATTTTGTTTAATTTTTTTTATATGCGAAAAACCTGGGTGGTTATCATCGCCTCTTTATTTTGTTTAAAAATTTTATTTTCAAAATAAAAATACATATAACATTTCAATCTTGTTTATTTTTTATCTTGTGATACATACACATAATTTTAGGACTCACCCTTATAAAAATAACTTTACAAAGATTTAAAAGTCTATGTATTTTTGTTGATGTCTGAAAAATTTTATACGAATAAAATGCATATAAATAATATAATTTAAATCACGTATAAAATAGCTTCTCAATAGTCATT
Source organism: Philaenus spumarius (assembly GCA_018207615.1). NCBI lineage: Eukaryota > Metazoa > Arthropoda > Insecta > Hemiptera > Aphrophoridae > Philaenus > Philaenus spumarius. Next base: position 93,493 of record JAGFPH010003434.1, on the reverse strand, counting down.
CCTGTGATGGAGATATCGTCAGAATTTCGTTCTAACTTTCCTCCTATGGTAACTTTCAGTAGTCTATCAACTTTCTTATTTATCAGAACAAGGTAATAGTAAACGGGCATAAATGTGAACACCTTATGCGCATTCTTACGTAAATGAGAATAATCGAACGCCTTACGAACTTGTACTTTTCTTGCTTTCCCAGTAGTAGTAAGATCGAAATATAAGTTTTGAGCATTCGTCAAGTTGTGTATGATTCTGGATGTAGAACTGTTGAAAAAGTTGCGAGACATAGTTATAATTACTTTAAAATAAATAAACAAGCAATAGTCAATACAATTTATTTTTATATCTATTATGTTTGTTGTTTTTATTAAAAATATAACTTTATTTTGGCTATTACGAAATAAAAATAAAAATATTGTGTGTGCTTAAGACCACACGTTGGAAATAATAACTTCTATGACCGATTTATATTTTTATCAGTATTAATATTCCAGGAGAATAAAGGTCAACAAATTACACAAGTCAATATATTGTCAAAAATATTTTATCATATTTTGAAATTGTATAATATAATAATTATAATATTATAATATAGTAATATAATTATAATTATAACATTATTATGTAGTAATATTATAATAATAATAAGTATGCCAAACAATAGTGATCATTATAATGTAAGCAGTATTTATTCAGTGACTGATGATTTTGAGTGAGGTATTAGTGTATTCACTCTACATAGAATTCTGAGAATAATTCAATATGTAAGGGATAATTATTATTATAATAATTATAATATAATAATAATTATATTATTATAATACATTATTTATCGTCTATTCAATCTCCACGCGCTTACTTGTCTATAGGCCTATATACTATTAACTGACAGGACAATGTTTGCTATTGCAATAATACAGTTACGTACAGCAAATGTTATATCTTAAAGAAGTTTAGCTGATTCTGTGTGTATTTTTAAACAGTGGTTTTTTACCGTTTGCATATGTGCTTTTACGCGATTTGTATTAGAAAAACGCTTTAGTCTTTTTTTCTTCGATTTTTTATTAATTCGCTATCTGCTCAGTGCGTTGCCACTTTCGTAATCGACTAACTTCCCGATCAGCTAGATACTAAAAACTTAAACACAGCTCAGAACTTGATGACAATATTAACCATATAAACGGCAGTGAACTGCTTCAAACGAATGTAATACTCCATAATAATTGACGAAATTTCCAATCCACTGGCGTTAGGGTGAATAATGAAACGAATGGGGTTTGCTGTTATAAAACTGTAAAATGTCTAGTATTTAATAACTTACTAACTTCAACATTTGAAAATTTTGTCATTTTATTTTGAATTTGCCAATACTTTGCATAATAGATTTTCTGTATCATTATCTATATACCGGGTGTCCCACGAAGAGGTCCCTATTTTTGAATTAATATATTAGATGCACCGAACACTCTACAAACCTGAAACTCAACAACAGTCCTAACATACACATATGTAAAAGAAATACACCTGAGTATTAGTTAATTCTGACACATTAGGACAAAATGGCGAGATATCAAAGAAATAGTACATTTTCGTTAAAACAGTTTTATTTGCTTAAGTGTTACAACATAATTATTGAGTTTTAAAGATGTTACTAAGCACTAAACAACGTTAGGGAATTAAAGATATAAGTAACTCATAAATAAATTAAATCTATTTGATCCATAAACCTTATTCAAACTGATGTCCATCGGTCGCAATGCACTGATGATAACGAAATAGAAAAGAGTCAAACGCTTTGCTGAACAACTCTCGAGGTATCAACAACAGTTCCTCTTCGATCATCCTCATTAGTTCATCGTCTGTCGCAATGTTATGACAATAAACCTTCTCCTTCAAAAAGCCCCACAGAAAAAAGTCACAAACAGTCAAGTCTGGAGACCTTTGGGGCCAGTCCATGAAGCTGCTGCCACGACCTATCCAACGGTAAGGAAGATTTTGGTCCAAAACTGCTTTGGCCACATTAGCATAATGCGGAGGAGCTCCATCCTGTTGGAAAAAAACTTCTTTCATCTCAGGCTGAGAAAGATGAGGAACTATGTGATTGCTTAAAACTGATGCATACCTTTCTCCAGTCATTGTTTGTCGGGATATGTCATACGACAAAACACCATCCTTGGTAACAGCAGCCCAAACTGTTATACCTGTTGATTTTAATTTCTCTTCTTGTAAGATATGTGGATTTTTTGTGTTATAGTAATGACAATTATGCCTGTTTACAGTTCCTGTTCGATAAAATGTCGCTTCATCTGAAAACACGATTCCTTCATGCCATTTGCTATCTACGTCAGTCTTTTCAATTATTTTCGTACAAAATTCCAATCGTCTGTCAGTATCATCTTCAAGCAGTCCGTGAACTAAATGAGTTTTATAATGTTTGATTTTGTTCTTCTTGGCATACCTTTGGACAGATGACTTCGGTATCCCTGTAGCAGATTCCACCTTTCTTACTGAATTAGGCGTATTTGGAGATTCCATGAAAGCAGCATATGATTTCTTCATTTTCTATGTTGGAGGATCTATGGTATTTTTTTTTGTATTGACCCCGTTTCTAGTAGGATAGTCTTCTACTTACGAATAGATTTCCTTGACGGTGGAACTACACCTGGGTACCTTTCCCTAAAACACCTTATTGCTTCATAATAATTTTCAAAGGCAATAGCCCAGGAACAACATTTCACTTTTTGCTCAGTTGAAAAAGGCATGGTACATAAGACACTTTACAATGCAACTTAATAACACATGCCAATGTTTATTACCAAATATATTCATGGTTGTGGATACACGCAGTCAGCTGATAGATTTAAAATAATCTAAACAGCTGTAGCTGTTCCTATTCTAAATAAAAGTAGGTTTACCCTTAAAATACGATTGCTGATTTTTTTTCCGCCATTTTGTTTGGATCAGTCAGAATTAACTGATACTCAGGGGTATTTCTTTTACATATGTGTTAGTCACGACTGTAGAATTTCAAGTCTGTAGCGCGCTCTATACGTCTGCCATATCAATTCAAAAATAGGGACCTCTTCGTGGGACACCTGGTATATAAAAGCGAAATACCACTCACTCACTCACTGACTCACTCATCACGATTTTTCAAAAACTACCTAATGGATTGAAATGAAATTTGGTATGTAGCTTCCTCTAGGGCCATAGGTGCTCACAAAGAAAGGGTTTGAAAAAAATCGAAATTTGATGGGGGTTTGGGGGGATCAAAGTTATTAAATCACGATTTCTTCAAAACTACAGAACGAGTTGGAATGAAATTTGGTATGTAACTTCCTCTAAGGCCAAGGGTGCTCGCTAAGAAAGGGTTTCAAAAAATTCTAAATTTTAGGGGGGTTTGGGGGGATCAAAGTAACTAAAAATCTAGATCTCTCCAAAACTACTAAACGAATTGGAACGAAATTTGGTATGTAGCTTCCTCTAGGGCCATAGGTGCTCACTAAGAAAGGTTTTTAAAAAATTCGAAATCTTAGGTGGGGGGTTGGGGGTTTGGGGTCAAAGTTACTAAATCACGATCATTTGTCGCATTTATTTCACCAAAATAATTTTGCAATAGCTAAGCGTTGCCGGGTGAGCTAGTTTTTTATAATAATCTAAATATATTAAATCATACGTTTTTTACAGTAATGTACATGTTTAAAACATTTTATAAATTTAAAAAGTAGGTTTTACTTATTCTTATAATGTTTGTTTCCTTTCATGACGCATAATTTGTGAAATAAAATGAATACCCAAGTAAATCACAATGTCAAATCAATACAAAAAATTTAGAATTTTTTAAAGTGATTACTTCTATCGGCCAGTTGGGCACTTTCGCTTGATTATGTTTCTTAAATCTCGCGTCACGCAAACTTTTTGTGTAGACTCAAGTCAGAGCGTGAAGAGGGAATAGGGAGATACATAGTATATATGGACAAGTAAGCGTATGGAGAGGGAATAGACGATAAATAGTAGACGATTAATATACTACTAGTGGACCCGGCAATGCTTCGCTATTGCTATTGCTTGATTTACCTAACCTAAAATTATATTCAGTTTTTGATCCAAATCAGTTGTTGATCAAAATCAGCTGTTGATCAAAATCAGCTGTTTTAAGCTTTTCATACGAACAGCTGTTTTTCGTGCCCCTGATAAAATCAAAAGAAATCTTTCTTCTTCTTCCTTAAGATTGACCTTCCATAAGATTAACATGTAAATTGAGGGCCACTGGGGCGTATCCCTGAGGACCGATGTAAATTATAATGGGATTCTGCTCATCTACAGGACACTACCTTTCTAACGGCATGCGCGAATTTCTCCTACGATGCACACAAGCTGAGAAAAAAGGACAAGTTTTGTGCTTGCCTATTAATATATAGATAATAATATTATATTATAATAAGTATGCGAAAAATAGTAACCATTATAATGTAAGCACTATTTATTTAGTGACTAATGATTTTGAGTGAGGTTGTATGCACTCTACATAGAATTCTAAGAATAATTCAATATGTAAGGGATAATTATAATAATTATTATTATCATTATTATATTTGTGCGTTTTAAGTTTTGTAAAGTAGTAGGCCTAAGTTTCGAAAAAATTTTACATTTTGCGCATTTTTACAAAGTAATATTTTACATTGTTTTATTTTACTGTAACTTATTATTAGTCACTTAAATATAAAATTTAGCTTAATATTACAACAATGGAGGTCACACACGTTAATGGAGTATCTATTCCTCACAGAGTAGTTTCTTCTAGGCCAAATAGCCAAAGCTTATTCTACTCTTTGGCTTTAATTGTACATGACACGATTCACTGGGGTTTGAGGTGAGGACCAGAGTTGTTAGTCATGTTTCAAACAATTGACGCAGGTTAAAACCATATACTTTAAAAGTGACAGGAGATATTTATTCAACAAAACAATAATATATCGGGAATATGAGCACACCGGTAACTTTTGGAATCTCCTGTGAAATCAAGCAGCGTCCGAAATATTTTTTATGAATTTCAGGTTGTATTTGTTTTTTTAGGATGGTTATTTGTTGTGGGAGAGTTTTGGCGAATCAATTGAGGGAGTGGGGAGGCTAAGGTTTACTGGGGAACTGACGAGAGACCACTTGGATGTTCTCATTCCTCTCGCACCTTCTTTACCTGACAACTCAATGGATATTAGTGTGGAGGAAATACAGTCAGCTTCCCAATCCCAGGTTTCAGACGATGGTCTTTAAATTTCTCACCTTCCGTCCAAATCAGGTTAGTGTACATCATCATCTGATGCAGTTCTGTTGCATCCAGAACAAATACCAAAAAACGAGGGAAAAAAGTCGAAACATTTTTTCTAATATAAATCGCGTAAAAGCACGTAGGCAAGCTGTAAAAAACACTCTCAAAATACACACGGAATCAGCTAAAATACTTTAACATTTGCTGTAGGTAACCATATTATTGCAATAGCGAACGTTGTCCTGTCAGCTAATAGTTTATAGCCTATAGACAAGTAAGTAATCGCGTGGAGAGGGAATAGACGATACGTTATTATAATATTGTACTTATTATATTATAATAATTATCCCTTAAATATTTAATTATTCTTAGAACTCTATTTAGAGTGCATTATTGAATACACTAATACCTCACTCAAAATCTTTAGTCACTAAATAAATACTGCTTACGTTATAATTATCACTATTTTTCGCATACTTATTATAATTATAATATTTGTAATGTACCAAATCCCATCTTACAAAATATTAAAATTTGTAACTTACCAAATCCCATCTTACAAAATATTAAATAGCCTGTAAGTCAAAGACAGATATGTAAACAAACCTAGCCTAACCTATTGTGAACAACCATTTAGCAAAAACATAGTCAAATATTTAGAATCGTCAATTACACTTATAAGAACACAATTTATCCAAAACAAATTAAACTAGAACCACCCTCAGATCAGAAACAATATGTAAATAAATTATGAAACAGAACTAAGTGGATTATCAAACCTGATAACAACTTAGCCTAGGAACCAAATAAGTTAAAAACAAAGTCAACACTTCACTAACACTTACTAACTATTATAACTTATTAAATAACACCACTCAAACACATTATATACATATTTATTCCTGTAATCATTCTTTATTGTAATCCAAAGTATTGAAATCGAATAAACATGTATTGAAAACTTCAAGTTATGTAAACAGGCAGCCATTACAAACCGGTACTACGCGAACCAGAAAGGTGTATGTAAAGTAAATACAGAGTTAAAATTAAAATGTATATTTAGATATAGACCTCAATTCATAACCAAATTTTTGCAATGTAAATTAAAATTAAGAAGATTATTTATAAACTAGATTAGAGATATTGATAACTACTTATTAAAATAACTATTGTAGTCTATTAATGTCAACCGAACACAAAAACAATACAATACCCATATCAGAGTTATTCTAATAAACGGGACTATTTCATAATTAACGTAAGTTAAATGATATTTTGTCATTGCACGAATGTCCAATAATTTATAATAATTAAAATACAAAAACAATATTCAAAAGAAAACTGCAAGTTTGAAATATGCGATCGAGTGGATTCAGTCAGATATTTTACGACAGTTTACGACGTTATACCACCAATGTAGGCAGCTGTGTGTGACGTAGCCACCTACAACTTACGCGAGGACCAATAACAAGCATCAACCAGAATGCAACAGTCCTTGCATTCTGAAAACGCCGCTAAAAAGACAGAGATTTGATGAGGAAGAAACTAACGCTTGGCGTGGGTGGAAAGGAAGCGTCACTTTCAAAGAAGAAACATTGTCCCGATTTCTCATCGTTTATTCCAAAGTGTTTTTAAATATACAAGTGGTAAAATCAGTGCACATATTATCATACAGAAATTGGTATCTTCTGTAAATCAAATACTTATAAACTTTGGACAATTTTAACATTAAAAAACTTTCAAATTATCTTTCATAAATTCAAAAAGGACGCCAATTTTACGATTTTTGTAACTTAATTTTAACTTCATTATTGCGTCAAGTTCAAACAATATTATTCACAGCAGCCGAGTGCCCAACCCGAGAATATAATTAAATTAATTCATTATGATTTATAAAATAGATATGGACATTTAAACAGTTAACTTGTGTTAGCCTATTTTATATGGAAGCATATCCGAAGGCAAAGTAATTTATGTATTCCAAAAGACTTTTTGAGCACTTACAGGATGTATGAGATTAACTAACCAATTTTATTGTTTCACTGAATAAATTATCTTTTAATTCTTTATGGAATCAACTTATTTGTGTTTAATTACTTGTACAAAAAGAGATATTATAAACCGGCTTGAATTAAGTAGAGTCAGGGTTATTCTATCTGATCAAAGTTTACAATTTTATTAAATCCCATAAGGAAGATTATAAAATGACGCCCAACGAGTGGGACATTTTGAAAAGAGAGTAAAGGATTATTATATATTGTTACATAATAATAATATAATTATAATAATGTTACTATATTATAATATAAAAATTACTATATTATAATTATGCAATTTCAAAATATAATATAATATTTTTGACAATATATTAACTTGTTTAATTTGTTGACCTTTATTCTCCTCTAATATTAATACTGATAAAAACATAAATCGGTCATAGAAGTTATCACTTCCAACGTGTGGTCTTAAGCACACCCAATGTTTTTTTATATTAAGACATACCCAATCACAAGTGTGTATGTGTGACAATTGCATTTTTTTAAGGAAGATGGTTTACCTCCAAGTTTGTATTATGAATTTATCACATACATCAACCGCATAGTAATGATTTAGTTAAACAATTTCGTGCGTACCATGGTCAGAAGATTTAGCTATGTGTGTGGCTAAAACAAATACAAACTTTTTGGTTTCTAGAAGTGTTGCAGCGCTGTTAAAACGGGCAAATGAAGCCATTACTGAAATAAATTCAATCACGATTCTTAAATTTGTTTACACATTTAAATAAATAACGTGAGACATCTTCCAATTTATAACTGTAAAACGTAAATTGAACATTTCAATACACCTTAGAGATATAGGCTACTGCATTAAATAACTAATCGCATAATCCGTTAAGCTGTTTATATTTACGTTACTGTACTGCTTGTGTATAACTAATTAACAAACAGCTTGTACAAACATCTCAATATGGAAAAATTGAATTTTTTTCTTATAGAAGTGTAAAACAGTAAGTGACGTGTAACAATAATAATATTTTTTACGTATTCTTATAAATCTAATGAAATATTTCGATACTCACATGAACGAGTGAAATATGCTGATGTCGTAGTAATCCAAATGAGTTTTTTTGCTGGAAAGTAATAAATCACTAACCGTAGTCAGTTTCTTTTGAACAGAAGAAAATAATTTATCCATTTTATTGACAACCTGTAGTCCCACTATTTGTATCGCTTCATCTATGTTAGGGCCCAGCGACGAAAAATTATTTATTTCTTCGGGTGGTAAATATTTCAAAATTTCAACAATGACATTTACAGGGAGAAATTCTAAAGTTAAGATGCACCTAACAGGAGTAAAACAAAATGTAGGTTAAAATGTTGTAAGGATGCAATTTATTATTTTTAACATTATATTATACATTTAATTCGAGTGTTAAAATATAATATAATATACAAATTTAACTTATATGAATGTTAAGTTATTGAAAGTTAAAAGCTTTGGTTATATTGTTCTGTAAATCTTTTTTGTTTTGTATTATTATAATTATGTCAAGTTGTTTGAGCTAATTGTTAAGAAATTGTGTATTTTTATTTCAAACTATTTAAGGTGGAATACTAGCCTACATTGTAAAATATTAATATTTATTAGTTTTTTTTGTTTGTTGAATCTCTTGTTGTGTATGTTAAAGTTAGTATTACAAGTTCTTTTTTAAGTTACTTACAATTTAAAAAAAATAAATATAATATGTATTTATAATAAGAAAATATATATGTAGGTATTACTTGAATAAATAACACATTCGAAACAACATATTCATGCAAAATGGAATTCTCAAAAAGTATTATTTTATGAAACACATTAAATAAGCACACACAAGTTTTATTATGGTATACAAAAATTAGCTAAATAAATAAGGAAAACAAAAAAATGTTTTTTACTATTTATATTTCGTACTTAAAAAATGCATTCAACTTCAGATTAAATGTTACACTGTATAGTATAACTAAAACTTGTTAAATAAATACAAAATATTTATTATTGTATTTTGTTTGATACAGAATAAATTGTATCTATAAAGATTGTTTGATGATTTAATAAATTCTTTTTGTCAAGTGTATTTGAAATAGGCAGATGTCAAAAACATCTAGCAGCCTGTAACTTAAAGTAGCAATATAACAAATAAAAAAGTAAACACAAATGGTAAAACAGAAAATGACAAGTAAACTAAATGAAACAAATATTTCTTTTTTTTTATAATTGTAACCAAACATTCATTTTAAAATAAAATAAACTCCTATAAAAGCGGATACGTACGTAACACATAATATAACAGCTGATTTCACTGATCATCTCTGTCACTTAAACAAACCCAGTTTGGATTGTACTTTGGAGTTATGATTACCAAATCATTATGAAATGAGTTATGAAATCATTATAATTTCTTACGAAGTTGATTTCTTAAAACATGAGTTATAGAACTAAAATGTATGCCATAATACGTTATAATATTTGGTTTGAGGTTATAAACTGCACATACAACTTTATATCATCAAAATATTCGTTTATACAAATTTAAAGAAGAGAGATACTCCTTCGTTTAACTTTGGCAACATTCGCACATCTTCGTATAACATATAAACATAATAATTCAAAATCATAATTTCATTATTAATTTCTTCATTACAATACAGTATTAGTACTTCTAATTATATGATCTATAATTATAAAACAAAAATCAATTAAAATATTATATTTTTATCTTTATTTATATATACAATAACGTATATAAATACAAAATTTTAACAAATATTCCTACAGTTTTATAACCGTTATAATTGCACACATTTACTGAGTTAAAAATCCCCGTCATCTTAGTTAGGTAGGCCTGGATAAAGTCTGTTGTTTTTAAATAGTTTTTGTATAAATTATAATATATTTCTAATTAATCCACCTGTGTTTTTCACGGGGGTTTACTAGTCAAAAAATAATAATGAGAGAATCTCTTAGTCATATTTTTGTATTAATAATTATTAGCTTACCTTCTACCTTGTTTCATTTTATCCATTGATGATACCTCAATAAAATGTATGGCTCTCCTTATTAATGTTCCTTTGGTCAAAGTAGTTTTTTCACTGAAATATTTATATACATGTATATACAGGTATATATATTATTTTTATTTAAATAAGCTAAATGTTGTCAAGCTATTACTACAATCTATTAACTGTATTGTGTATTATTTATTATACACAATTTGTATATATTAAAAGTATTATATATTAAATGTTTAGGCCTAAATTTTACTAAACAAAATATCAAATAATTAAAGTATTATTAAATATTGTACTTGTACACAAATAATTTATTACTGTTCGCATCGATTTATCCAATCTCTTATTTAAAATGACAATCTATAGAGTTGCAAAAAATAACGTTTTTTTTAATGAGAATAATAAAATTCTAAAAGATGCTTTATTGAAGGAATTAACTTAACGTATGACTTAGTTGTACTGTACTTAATTATGTATTAAAATCATATTATAAAAATAATTATATCCACACAGAAGTAATAATGTAAAGTAGGCCTACCAATATATTAGCTCCAAATACATTGCCTTTTGATACATATTATCCTGCCTCGGTTACTTTACCTTTGGTATTTAATAACTTACTAGGGGAAACCCATGCGTGCTCCGCACGCCAACGCCCTGTGGAACCTTCTAAAAACATTTATGTTTTATTTATAATAAAGATGTAGGATTAATAATAACCTTAAAACTAAGATGGTAAATAATGTTAAATGTTCAAATCAAATTATTTCTTATATTTTATAACATTAGTTATAATAATGGTGAAAATAACTAGCAAGGCTCAGGTCTACACTTTAAAACCCTAATCTAAATGCTAGAAATACACAAATAATTGCTTCAAATTTTTATATCAGCTGTCAATGGAAATATTGGAGCAAACACCTATATTATCTGTTATTTTATTCAATTGGTTGCTAAGGTAATAAATGTAAATACTTGTGTTAGTTTATCATTCTAGGCCTAACCTAAGAATTTTTCCGATTAAATTTACAAATACTGAATTAAAAAAGGTTTTTATCAAAATGAATTATAGCCTATGTAATTGTAGTTTTTATATTAGTATAACAATTTTTCAATCGGTTCAGTAGTGCCAGACATTAACCCCTACAAAAAAAAACTTTACCTCTTTATAATATTAGTAGATATAATACACCGATTGACTACTAAAAAATATTGTATATTGAAATAAATTTGAACAATTCCCAGGCTTATTTGATTAGCAAATGTGTTTTTTTTTACTTTAAATTTGACTCGGTAATATTGGTTTCTATAGTAACATTCTATTAACCTAGTATATTTATTTAATAAATACATTCTTGTACTTTTGATGTAACAACAATACAATATTATATGTATTTTAATTAACATTGAAAAGTCGAATAAAGGTCTAGACAAACTTATCGATAACGCAATCAAGCACGGAAGTATGTTCTCTAACTCACGGCTCGTCCACATTTAAACCATATTTATTAAAAACCGTGCATAATCAACTCCTAAGCTATCAACTCCTAGCCGTCCTCGAAGATAACTAACATAAACAATTGACAGATTTTCTAATAGCGATATGGGGATTATAAATCTTATGCTAGAAGACGAATACAATTAGAACCAATAGACTGAATACCTCGTATATAAGACATTGAAACCATAGTTATTAAAAACCGTGCATAATCAACTCCTAAGCTATCAACTCCTAGCCATCCTCGTCATTTTAACAAGATAACTAATATAAACAATTGACAGATTTTCTAATAGCGATATGGGGATTATAAATCTTATGCTAGAAGACGAATACAATTAGAACCAATAGACTGAATACCTCGTATATAAGACTTTGAAATCATAGTTATTTCTTTTTGCAGCTTACAGTGGTGTTATTTGTTATTATTTTTAATTTGTAATAATTTTTCTGCTTACACACTTCCCCAGCAAGGGTTAAATTTAGGACCAAGTAAGAGATTTGAACCCAGGACCTTTATCATTCCGTGGTAATGCTCTACCAACTGAGCCACCCTGATCACACGACTAAAAACCTCGTATATACGATATTAAAATCATAGTTAATTCATTTGCAGCTTTCAGTGGTGTTATTATTTTTAATTTATAATAATTTTTCTGCTTACACACTTCCCCAGTAAGGGTTAAATTTGAGACCAAGACCAGGATTTGAACCCAGGACCTTTATCATTCCGTGGTAACGCTCTACCAACTGAGCCACCCTGATCACACGACTAAAATCCTCGTATATACAATATTAAAATCATAGTTAATTCATTTGCAGCTTACAGTGGTGTTATTATTTTTAATTTACTATAATTTTTCTGCTTACACACTTCCCCAGTAAGAGTTAAATTTGAGACCAAGACCAGGATTTGAACCCGGGACCTTTACCATTCCGTGGTAACGCTCTACCTCCTGAGCCAACCTGATCACACCAGATATAGGTACGGTTTACTGCATTTTTTGGTATAATATCAAAATGATGAGAACCAGTCCTATTTATGCGACATTATTGTTATATACTTTGTGATTGAAAAGCATATCTTCCGATAATTAATTACGTTTTAAAATAGTTTGAAAAGAAATTGTAATTAAATCGTGGAAATAGTAATGTAATCAGTAAGTCATGGACATAGGCCTACGTCCAATAAAATGTATGTCCTTTTGCTGAACTATAATTATCTACACTAATATTAGGCCTATAAATAGGCGAAATTTGTTTGTATGTAGGGGTAATCTCTGGAATTACTGAACCGATTAAAAAATAGTTTTACTAATAGAAAGCTTCACTATCACTAAATAACATAATAGGCTTTAAATAATCTATCGATTATTATTTAAAATCCATCGATTATTTTGTTTTGTAATGAAATTAAAAATAAGAATACTATAGCTTAGATCTTTTAAAATACTTTATTACACTACATGTGATTATTATAAATAATTTAGAAAATAGTCTTGAAGTTTAACAAACATTTTTTATTGAGTAGGCCCATTTTTAATATAATCGGTCAGAAAAATCTATTGATTATTTTGTTTTGTAACGAAATTAAAAATAATAATAATAGAGCTTAGAGCTTTTAAAATACTTTATTACACTACATGTGACTATTATAAATAATTAAAAAAATAGTCTTGAGGTTTAACAAACATTTTTTATTGAGTGGGCCTATTTTTAATATAATTGGTCAGAAAAATCTATCGATTATTTTGTTTTGTAATGAAATTAAAAATAAGAATAATAGAGCTTAGAGCTTTTAAAATACTTTATTACACTACATGTGACTATTATAAATAATAAAAAATATAGTCTTGAGGTTTAACAAACATTTTTTATTGAGTAGGCCTATTTTTAATATAATCGGTCAGAAAAATAAAGCTATTATTTAGTTTTTAATTAAATTAAAATAAGAATAATAGAGGTTAGAGCTTTTAAAATACTTTATTACACTAAATGTGACTATTATAAATAATTTAAAAAATAGTCTAGAGGTTTAACAATATTTTTTTATTGAGTAGCCCTATTTTGTATATATTAGGTCAAACAAGTAAAAAAAAGAAGTTTTTTTTAATGAATTTAAAAGTAGTAATAACAATGATTAGGGATTGGAAAATACCTTTTACAGTAAATATGTTTAAATAATTATGTCAAATGTATTTATTACACCGAAAACCACAGATTCTAAACTCGTTTAGAACATAGAAATCATATTAAAACTTGTGTCGGAATGAGTCCGACAGTGGAGCGCAACGGCAAATTAGTGATGTCGGACTGAGTTCGCCTATGGAGCGCCAAAGGTTAATGTGTCTGCCATCGAAACTGTCTGATTTCTGAGAAACCATCTTTTGTTAGTTCCTCAAGTAACATATATAAAATTCAGCTTTTATATTATAACGAAAGTATAATTGTAATTCATTATAATTTAAGGGTGTCTGACAGGGGGTTGCAACCGTACTAAGTGTCTGACAATAGACGACGTGATTTCTAATATTATTCCAAATAAAATATGTGAAAATTGAGCTTTATACTTTAACGAATTTGAGGTGCAATTTTATTCACCTTTGCTACCTGTTACGCGTCAAAGCCACCGTGATCCAAACTTCATAGTCGATTATCGTTTTTACTTGGATTAGGGACATACATACAGAAACTTTCAGGTTTTATGACATAAGGAATGCCTGATCGTCGCGGGCTCTTGGACTACTTCAATTCATTTTGATAAAAACATGTTTTATTTAAATTATTGTAAATTTAGTTTGAAAAAAATCTTAGGTTAGGCCTAGATTGATGTACCAACACATGTATTTACATTCATTACCATAGCAACCAATTGAATAAGATAACAGATAAAACAGCTGCTTGCTCCAATATTTCCATTACCAGCTGATTAAAATTTTTGAAGCAATTATTTGTATTTCTAACTTTTAGGTTAGGTTTTTATTAAAGTGTAAACCTGAGCCTTGCTGGTTCTTTTAACCTTTATTATAATTGTTGTTATAAAATATACGAAATAATTTGATTTGAACGTTCAACATTATTTACCTCTCAGCTTTGGGGTTATTATTAATCCTACACCTTTATTATACAGAACAGATAACATGTTTATGTGTGTAAAACTGTGTTGGCGTGCGGAAATACATAGTTTCTTACATTTATGTAGCTTTACAATTTGTTATGAATAAATAATAGTTTTACATCTATATAATATTAAACTGTTCAAATCAATGTCATGTATATAAGGTTATTATGATAAAGTTGTTTAGTTGAATTCTCAAATGGATCTTGCTTTATTCGCCAGGTACTTAAAAAAATATGGAATCAAGTATGAATCCTAAAAATAAGAGGTATTGGCGAAACTCCTGTCAAACATAAAACAGTTTATATTTTGTTTGCGTAAACAATCTTACCACTCGCAGGTTGTGAACATTGTTTTTGGTGTACGCGGTTTTGTGTAAACCTCAACAATGTTAAAAAGTTGACTGTCATTTCAAACTATGTACCGACAGTTTTGTGTGGTCGGTGTTATTATATGGGAAAGGTTTTGTAAGAATAAAGTTTTGGTTAAACAAACATCCGAAAATGTTAATTAACAATATGTTTGTCTTTCCAAAATATTTTTGAATTTATTAGTATAAACTTATTGTTACTTAAACCAAATTAAATTTTCTCTGAAATTGTATTTCTAAAGTTTTTCTCCGCGGCAATAACATTTACTCTCTTGTTTTCAAATTTCTACATGTGCTTTAAATTAAAACAACAAAATAATCAAATTATACTCTTAATAAAGTTCAACACATAATATTCCATATGTAGTGAGGATGTATAATTTCTTAATGTGTTAGAAATGTACCATGTTTCTGTGTTATAACGTCAAAGTGACTAGATTATTTCAAGTATTTATTCTTGTATCTCAAGTTAAAAACAGGGTGTATAAACAGTCCCACCCCTTAACTTGGAACTTGGTAATAAATCTAAAGGCTTACCTTAATTCTAAATTTAGATTTAGTACTCAGAACGTTATTCCCAGGCCATTGATACTATGACTGGATTGTTATCAGTAGAGTTGTGCTTTCAACTTAAAAGATTATTAGGGTCTACCTGCTGTATCTAGAAACTGCAAGTTTATTAGTTCCTTTTAAACTTAAGCCAAATTATGTAAATATTTGTTTAGTACTAGATTTTGAATAACCCTCTCATGTTATTAAATAACACGAAAAGAACCAGTAGTCCTTTCCACTGGAACATTGTGTTTGTAAAGTAATTACAATTGTGTTAACGTAAGATATTTAAAATTTGACTGGCCGCCATTTTCGATAGGGTTAAGATAGATACCTCTAATTTGAACCATTCTTCTTCATTTATCAAGCCCTTTAAATAAGATATCACCTTGATAGGGGTTTGTATTAGGGATTTTTGAATTACCCTCTCAACCAACTATTTTGGGGGTAAAAGGGGTGAAGTGGTCGGTTACACAAAAATCAATCTAAAAGTAAAACCAAAATACAAAACACTGTTCTCACAAAAATACGTTTATTGGTCAAACGCGTTTCAGCGACAAAGTCGTCATCTTCAGTGACACATGAGCTACAACTAAATTATAACTGATATAATAATTATAAATAAATAATTATCAATTATAATTTAGTTGTAGCTCATAAGTCACTGAAGATGCCGACTTTGTCGTTGAAACGTGTTTGACCAATAAACAAATTTTTGTGAGAATTGTGTTCTGTATTTTATTTTTACTTTTAGAAATAATATTTCTCACGGGTCAAGCTCGATTATATCTATGAAATTCATCTCCCTTTATCATATAGAGATACCTCGAAGCTCACTTATTTATTTCTACTTGTTCCAAAGTTAAGGGGGGAAGTTTTGGACACCCTGTTTTTGAAGCTGCTACAAAATCCTCCTTCTGATTACTGACGTATGACACATAGTAACGAGATTAAACCCATTCAGAGAACGTTACTTTGTATGCACTATGGGTTTCAAGAATATTCACTTTGAATCTTGATGAAATTTATGCGGAGCCTATCTATTACGTGCCTTTAATAAGCATCAGATACAACCTGGTTGTGACCTTTAAATGTTTAACAACTACTATATTCAGTACCTAATAACGAGGGCAATTTAAATACAAATCGTAACGTTTTAGATGTTAAATAATGTGACTGTGTTCTGTAAATAAAAAGTAGTAAATACCAATTACTTCCACAGTTTACATGTACAGTATTAAAGTTAGTGAAATTATCTTGAATAAAAAACATCATTGGTATAAGAACAGTTAGTTTATAAAGAAAAGCAAGTTTTTATGCTTCACCCATAACCCATAACCCACAACTCATATTTTATATAATTTTTGAAAATCCGCATCATCTATTGAACATAAAAACAACAAAAAATGTACTCAATAATTTAACAAAAATGTAAGCCCCATTACATAATATATGTTTATCGACTGTAGTAATAACAGTAGTCAGCTGTTTCCCATAACATTTCCATTATCAGCTGATTTTAAAATTAAAACAATTATTTTAATTTCTAACTTTTAAGTTATTTTTTTTTTTTTTTTGTGAACAAAGCCATCTGTTGAAGTAAAAACAACACACACTATCTACACTAATATTATAAAGAAGGAACATTTATTTGATTGTATGTAAGATGTAATCTCTGGAACTACTGAACCAATTAAAATTTGTTTAAATAAAAACCTACACTATCCCTGATTAACATAGGCTAGAAATAATAACGATAAAAACATTTTGTATTTCAATATTTGTAAATTTAGTCGGAACAAATTCACATGATCAAGTTGGACGTTAAACTCATAGCGTCTAACAACTGCAATACCATTACGAAAAACTAAAAAACGACAATTTTATTGAAAGTTAAAACTTATATCATTGAAAGATGTGCAACAAAACGTAAATCACGTGTGTATGTTGCCGTTAAGGCTTATAAAATAAATTAAACATAATTTTAGATTAGGCCTAGACAGGTAAAACAACTTCTTGAATGTACTAACTAGCAACCAAACGAATAAAATAACAGATAAAACAGTTGTGATGTCTGGTAGGTACAGCAAAGTACAAAATAATATTGAAACAAAGCAAAGCAACACATGTGAAACACAGACAAACCAATAAAACTTGTGTCAAGTAATTTAAAAATAAGGAAAAACTATGTTACATCCTAACTAAAAATAAATAAGACATATTATAATTTAATAGTAGGCCTATTTATTGATGCCATACGGTAATTGATAGGGAGTAACTTTTTGGTTAGGTTTTTTATTAAGTGTAGACCTGAGCCTTGTTGGTTCTTTTAACCTTTATTATAACTGCTGTTAAAAAATATACGAAATAAAATAAAGGTTAAAAGAACCACCAAGGCTCTTCAAATTAATTGAACATTTAACATTATTTACCACTTTAGTTTCGAGGTTATTAATTCTACACCTTTATTATAAAAACAACATAACATATTTTTCTAGAAGCTTCCATCGGGGGTTGGCGTGCGGAGCACGCAGGGGTCACCCCTAGTATTGGATAAACAATGAAACTTACTCTTACAAGTTAGTCACAAACGTCCGTTAATTCGATTTCTTATTTGAAATTTCTCCAAATGATCGCATAGTGAGAAATTGTCCAAATCGATAAATATTTTCAGACTATTTAGGCAATTATACATGATCGCTTATATTAGTAATTGCTAAAAATTAAGGGTTAGTTCGTACATTTATTGGCGATTAATTTCCAGTTTGTTTTGGGAATAAAATAATATATTTATATTTTACTTTTGTAGTAATCAGTCCGAAAATATATACTCTCTTAGTCAACAACCAAACAAATCCCAAAGTAAAACTGGGAAAAGTTTTTTTTTCAATATTGTTTATAAAGCATGCAATATCCCGGTAGTGTTAAACAAATGCTCTCAGATGTAGGTCAATCCGTGCAGAGCAATGCTCGTTTTATTTATTATCGTGTAGTAAAATACTATATTGTTAACATTTTAAAGATTTATAATGTAACTGATTCTATTGATAAAAGTTTTTAAGTATTTATTGAGTTTTATTTGCGTTTTAATTTTTTAAATATTGTAAACCTATACAAATTTTAAATACTAGCATGTGGTAAGAACATTAAAAATTAATAAAATAATGTTTTGACATTCAGAGTCGCTGTATTCATAAATTGATACTGTAAGGATAAGTAAACACGATTAAAATGTAAATTTGACATGACACTATGATCAGCAGAAAACCTTTAAAATTTTTTCATTTTATGTGGTTTAGCCTCCGAAATAGGATATATTAATAGTTTACTAACGTACAGTACCTTTATTGAAAAGACGTCAATTTCTAACCCCTTTTCTGTCTTTCCTTCACAGATGACCGGTTTCGATCTAAATTCTTTCAGATCATTATCGAATCGTATATTACACTGTTCAGTTCATTGGAACTTCGTTAAAATAAACACATAGCACATTTAACATAAACATAGAACACAATTACGAAACATTTAAAAAAATACTCGAAACATGAAATTATTGTCACGAATCGTTCACGTCCGTATAGATTCTAGACATATGATACACTGTTTGAAGGTTATTATAATCTGTGCAGGTGTATTCAATCCCTCCCCTCTCTTCATCAAGACATCAAGACATATGTTCAAAATGTTTGTTTAGTAAATTAAAAATGGGGTTGGAGCCGAATTTCCGTTTTTCGTTCAGCACATTATCGGGTGTATATTTCAAAGCTCTATAAATCTAAAATTCCTCCAGGGTGTCCATTCTGCGGCCCTTTCGGCAAACGTGCAGAACGTCTAGGTTCTCTTCAATGCTGACAAAAGTATGGTTCATATCCATAATATGTTGGGCAAAGCTAGGTTTTTGTAATAATGGTTTGACTTTTGGGACGTGTTCACGGAATCTAGTCATGAAAGAACGTCCCGTCTGTCCAATATAAAAGTCATAACATGTGGAACAATTAAGTTTGTAAATACCAGCTGAATTATGTTTATTAATTGTAAATTTATTGTTTAGATTCCAGTTTTTTCCCAGTTTATTCCTAGTTGTGTACGTGAGAGTGATGCCATTCAGCTTCGAATAGATCGAAACTGGTCATCCGTGAAGGAAAGACAGAAAAAGGAATAGAAGTTGACGTCTTTTAAATGAAGATACGTTATTAAACTATTTAAATATTAAATAACAATCGTACTGTTTACAGTCCTACTGCTTGAAAAGGTAAACACGGGTATACAAAGTGTATAATGTATGTGTAGGCCTACTAATAGGGCAACTAAGAAATAGTTCTTAATTTCTAAAAAATGAAAATCTGCTGTTTAAAGCAATTGTCAACCTTTGTTTTTCTAATTGATCACTTTAACAATTTAGGTGTTTCTGCTTTGGATACTAAATGTTTTATGTAGTATACATTTCTTTAATTTAAAAAAAGATTACTACGATACCATTTGTATAGACAGAAAACAAACCTAACCCGTTATTGTGTATAATGTTAAACTGTGAAGTTTAGTTTCCAATGTTCGAAAAAGAAGGCTGTTAGCTTAAATGTCAGCGCACTTGAGTTGAAAGCATTTTTCTAGTTTTTACGAAATGGTACCTCACGAGTTTGAATCGTCTTAAAAAATAAAACTAACCCAAAACATAATTTTATTTTTGAAGTAGGCCTATAACTTAGTTTTAAACTTGTATTAAATATTCACGCTGTAGTTGGGCTTTCCAGTTTAATCAAGGTGCAATCACTGTAATCGGGTCTTTAACAGGCAAACACATTATACAGTACTTACCAAGGATTAATTAATTATGTTTACAGGCTTTGGATTTCCTTAAATTACTTCATTTTTTATTCAATGCTTCTCTATTGTTTGATTAAAGGGTAGTTATCCCGTTTCCTCCCTTTGACTTAACCCATTTCAACCCCTTAGATCAAGACAAAAACTATCCTATATGAGGTTGGAATAAATCACACATTTTGAAAAAAAAATCATTGTATTTTGACAATAGCAATAGGCCTATATCAGTTTGCAAAATTTAATTAATTTTCTTTATGATTTAATAATGAAGGTTTTTTGTAAGACAACAATAAATTACTTCTATAAAAACTAAAAGTTATAACATAAAAGTATCTATACTATTAATGCAACACTCACTGCTTACCGTACTAATCTTTCCAGCTAACCTACAAAATTAACATAATATTTATTATTAATGTGTTATTCTGGTTGCTATGGTAATAATTCGAAACGCTTTCAAGAAACGTGTATCGATTTTATAGGCCTAACCTAAAATTGTGACCTTTGGCCCAAATCAGCTGTTTTATTTATAATGTGTAACAATATTATGTTGAATTATATTAGACTAGTAAAACCCCGTGAAAAATCACAGGCGGATTAATTAGATACACATCAGAAATGCATCATTCAACAAAATACTATTTTAAAACAATACAATTTATTGTAAGCTACCTAACTATGCTTACAGGGATTTTTAATTTGCTAAATGTGTACAATTATAAAGATAATAAAACTGTATGAATATTTGTTAAAAAATTTTATTTATGTATGTTATTATATATTTAAAGAAGAGATAAAAATATTATCTTTTAATTAATTTTTATTTCATATTGATAGATCAAATGATTTAGAATTTATTAATATTACAAGACTTATATTTATTAAAATTGTATACATAACCCCAAAGGTATAATTTCTATGATATTTTTGTGTATTACAGATGATGGGTGAAATCAGTTCTTTTGATGTAGGAATGTTTCCTAAGCTAAAGGAATATGTATCTTTTCTTTAAATTTGTATAAAAAATATATTTCTGATAAAAGTTTATATTTATATATACTTTATAACCTCAAAGCAAAGCTCTGTATATGTATGTATAACATACATTAGTTTTTCAGCTCATATTAAAAAAAAAAATAATCTACTTCACAAGCCATTATAATGATTAAAGTTGAAAACATAACCTCAAACTATAATATACACTCGGTTTACATATGATGGGTGAAATCATCTGTTATATTAAATGTTACTCCACGTACGTATGCTCGTACGTACACTCGCTTTTGTAGGAGTTAATTGACTAGTAAGCCCCGTGAAAAATCACAAGCTGATTAATTAATTAGATACACAAAAAATACATCATTTAAAAAAAAACTATTTAAAAACAACAGAAATACCTTATCTAGGCCAACCTTACAATGCTGACTGGGATTTTTAACTCGGTAAATGTGTACAATAATAAGGATTATAAAACTGCAGGCCTATTTGAAAAATTTTTATTTACATAGTCTACGTTATTATATATTAAAAGAAAGATAAAATTAGTATCTTTTAATTGCTTTTTATTTCATATTGATAGATCAAATAATTTAAAAGTTATTTATATTATATTGAAGAAATTAATAATTGAATATGTATATATGTTATACGAAGATATACGAATGTTTCCGAAGTTAAACGAATAGGTATCTCTTGTTTAAATTTGTATAAACAAATAAAAAATATTGATGATATAATATTGTATGTTGTATTTATATACAGTTTATAACCTCAACAAAATATTATAACCTATATTATAGCACATTAGTTATATAACAAATATTTAAAAAAATCAATTTCACAAGAAATTATAACAAATATTTAAAAAAATCAATTTCACAAGAAATTATAACCATTGAAGTTGTAAATATAACACCAAACTATAATATTACAGATGATGGGTGAAATCATATTATTATGGGTGTTATATTATATGTTATTCACGTACGTACACTTGCTTTTATAGGAGATTATTATAATATAAGTTTGAATTATATAACAGTTCATTGATTTTTCTTTTCTGTTCTTTTGTTAAACCAACCTAAATAAGTTGTCGGTTGTGAAAAATAATTAATTAATTCTAATGTGCTAATTTGATTGCAATGGTAATGAATGTAAATGTATAAAAAAATGTTATTTTGCTTTAATATAAACAGGCTACACCTAGAATTGTGTTGCTAAGCATTTGATACGAATCAGCTGTTTTATATGTTATAGGGCTGCTTATGGGAGTGATGATTTCACCCTTAAAATTCAAATTTTTGAAAAATTATTTCTTAGTGCACTTCTACATTATTGGACGTATGTACCTTCCAAATTTCAAGTCTTTAGCTTTAATAGAATCGGCTTTGAGTTGATCGTCAGTCAGGACATTGCATTTTATATATAGAGATTGGTGGGACATTGTAAAATAGATACTACAGTATTTGCGATTATTATTAATAAATAGAGTTAGTTGATGTCTGACTAAATAAACATGTGTAGAATTTGTATTTTATTTCCAGAAGTATGTACGGTATTATCGTTTAAAAAATATAAATACAACACTTATAGCTATAGTTTTATGACTAGGCCTACTTAATTTAGAGTAAAACTAAAATTTGTCGATACATTAGCCTATAATCCTTGTTACCTCATTTTTACTATACAAAATAATAATAATTACAAAGGCAAAAGCTAACATGGTTAATTTAATAACTAAATCACTGTTAACATGTATGTAAGTACGAGTTAGCTTGCTTAATTGATTGTACAGTAAACATATTTTTACATTTTTCTAATAGGTAAGAAAAGCAATAGGGCTCAATCAAAACAATATAAATCACAATACATTGTATTGTAAAAAGATATTTTGATTTATAGCCTAAGGGTATTTTCCGTTTCTGTTATTTTAGGGAGTTTTCACATTTACAATTATAAAATACGTTGTAATACCGAAACAGTTTGTAAAAAATATGCATCATACAAACTGTAGTAAACAATGTTTTCAATTACGTCACACATTTATTTACTTTTTTAAATGTATACATATCTACTTAAGACACTTTAAAATACTATCTTTGACAAACAATTCAAAAGTTTAAAATATAAAATGCATAAATTATTAAAACTATTTTTAATAGGAATTACGTGTATTTGATTTTATGAAAATTGGATAAACTATTATTGAGTTAAAGGTTGTAAAAGTCAAAGCAAAATTGCGTTTAGATTTATTGTTTAAGAAAAATATAAAATCTATATCTGGTGAGAAAATCAGAGTTCGTAAAGAATGATTTGGTTTCCATAATTATTGAAAATTCCAAGATAAAGCTCTTTCTTAAACGGCAGGCAACACCTTGTTTTTAACTACTTTCTGTTTGAATAATGCTATAAGAAAATAATATCTTAAATTATTATCTCACACTGAAGTTATAAAACGAAAACAAATTTCATCGTCCTACGAATACACTATACACATCAAGTTCTATGTACTTCCTTCATAACTTAGTTCGTTTAATGTGCTTTCAACAACATAGCCTACGTCTCCTAAGTCACTTTTTAAACTCAATGCTCTTAAATCCAACTCTAAAGTAGGTAAAATGTATTAACCTAGTACTGCTCGCGAGAAAATACAATTTAACAAAGTGTTTGTGAGTAATGTATATATATTTTTTATATATAGATCAAGTAAGTTAATATGTACGTTTTAAATTATGATGATTTAAAATTTAATAAACAAATTAGACACAAAATAAACGATTACAGATTTTCATGTTCGTACAAGCTTGAAAAGTGTGTAATTAAAATTAAAAATCTTGGCTATTGATAATAAAACACCAAAGCGTGATCAAAGATAATGTCGAAATTCCGAAGTTTTTAAAATCAATGCAGGCATTGCCATACCTTAACACCTATTGTTTTAGAAAATGTTAAGCAAATATTCTTAAAATATTAACCATTATTTACAATTTGATTTGTTATACCATCTCAAAAATATCATACCTTAATAACATACAAGACTAGTTAAGGTTTATAAACGTTGGTAATATATTTATTTTATATCCAGCTTTTATATTTGTATATATATAATATACACATATACAGGGTGAGTTTTAAATGTCCCCCCCCCCCTAATTTTTTCCCCATTTCTTAAGATATTGACTCCCAACCACCGCCGAACATCATTGATTAGTTTATACTTTCTTTTGATGAGGTTCACATTTTTGACCGCCATCTTGGATCCGCCATATTGGAATGAACTTTTATTTTTTAAATATAAAGGTAAGGTTGTGACCCATCACTTCAAACTATTTTTTTCCGAAGAATACGATGCCGCAATCGGTTTTTAATTATCTGCTTTCGTTCTCGAGATATTAACAATTTTGTAAAAAAAAAATTTTCAAAAATCCCTTGTTTTATTCAATTTTTTTAAAAAATATCGACCCTTTATCATCAGATATCACAGTTTGGCAGTAGCTTATAGATTTTTAATAAGTTATAAATTTGTACTGCCATCTTCAGTAAATTTGTTTGATTTCAGTTTATTAACAACTTTTCTCTGCGAAACTGAAGATGGCAGTAAACATTTGTAACTTAATAAAAATCTATAAGCTACTACCAAACTG